>JAMKCH010085866.1:0-130638 GCA_023653785.1 Ophioderma brevispina
ACACGAGACCTCTGGGGTTGCTAGTTGGGTTAAATATTACAGGCTTAAAAGTATAGGGCATTTTGGGATAGCCGTGGAACATATAATTTAGGTGTTGGAGAGCGAGCGCAGCCCCGGGGTACCGCTACACTATCATAGAGCTATAAAAAAACACAATTTCTAGCTGCTATGGACAAACCTCTCCAAATGTGGTCGACCAAATAATAATAATAATAATAATAATCATAATAATAATAATAGGACTAATAATACTAGATAATAATAATATAATAATAATAGACTAATATAATATAGACCTTATTTTAATTATATTATCTTATTATTATTAGACTAATAATTATAAAAAATAATAAAATCGTCGTCCGTCGCCATTCGTCATTGTCATCGTGAAGGTTAATTTAGGTCATCGAATGGTCATGTCGTCAACATCTTCGTTCTTATCATCGTATTTTCCACCATTTTCCCTGACAAAAGCACCTGCTGCAGACGGCAGTTATATACCATCACGCAGCGGCCGGCCCTGAACTTGACCAAAGGGTCACGACTTTCCGGGTACATTGTTGTTCTGGTGACAGTGTTGTGTAAAATCGAAAAAACAATCAAGTAACAACACAAATAATTACCAAAGATTGTAGAGAAATACAAAATAAACTAACCACGTATAATTGTTCCACAAAAACGGAAGTACAGCGGCTTTTTTCTGAGTGTCCGATAACTGGCAAGGTACTGTCCGAAAACTAGCAAAGGCGTCCAAAAACTGGCACGTTGCTTCGAGGTCATTGTTCGGATGGTGATAAGCAACTCGTATTGCCAAACCACAATTTCAAGCCACAAGTGTTAAAGTTGGCCATGGAGTCAGTCGTGGAGTGTTTGGTGGGTAAATATCGAATTATTTTTTTAAAAGGAGCGAAATAAGTCAATTAAGTGTCCGATAAAATTGTTAGGACTACCCTAAGTGAAGACCTCGATGACACGTCGGCGCAAAATTTTAATCCCGGGGGTAAAATTGATCGGATCAGGTGCAAAAGAGGTCAAAGATTAAAAAAGTTGAGTTGAGTAAAGTGGTCTTGATCAACGGGCCGATTCAATGTTTACTCCCCAAAGAGTAACTAATTGCTCAACTTTTCTTTTTAATCAACTTTGTTAAACCCATCCTTTTTTAATCCCAAAATTTACAGTGTAGGACTCAATGAAAAATGCGTGGCATTTGTTATAAAATGAGTCATACTCAAATTCAAAATGGAAGCCAAATCTAATTAATTTTAAAATATGCATGTCTAACAGTACATACATGCGATAAAAATAGACGAGAAGTACTTAGGTATGTTGTTAGACACAAGTAAATGTATTTCTGATACTTTTAAAATGAACATGAGGTCAATCAATATGGCCGCAAAACGTGAACATCATCAAAAAAAATACTTGGCACAAAATTATTAAGTATTACGCCTCAAAACGAAATCAAATGTGTCAATGACATAGAAATGTACCTTTGATCCTAATCAATGTACACATCATCCATTTCAATTGTTTTAAATGCGCCAAAACTCGAAAAATAAACTAATAGGGTGCAAAGTTGTCAAAAATGCCATAGGAATTACCATTTTTCACATATATTGCACTCAATTATAGTTTGACCCATTTTTATTTATCGGGATTACCTGGGATCATTAGGTTATGATCATGGTACATTTCTAAGTGTTTCATGACACAATAATTTCTACTTGAAGGTAATCAGACATTTGTGTCCAAGTATTTTTAAAGATATTCACCGTTCTTTTTTGGCTGCCATATGATTGACTCCATGCTACAACTTTAAGTATCAGACATACATTAGTGTTACAACATAATCCTAGTACTTCATGTTTATTTTTTATCGCCAGCGGTTATTTGCTGTTCTATGGCATATTTTAAAAATTATTAGTTTGGCTCCATTTGACTTTGGAGTATGGACTCAATGTTACAAGTGCACGCATTGTTCGTTGAGTCCGATAGTATATCTGTAACCTCCATAGTTGATTATATAAGGTTGAATAGATAATTCATTCAATTTTAAAAAAAAAATCTTGGATTTCTCAAAATTGCTCAAGGATGCCCCAGGTGGCATCCAGCAGATTCTTATTCTACACACCCTAATCTATCATTTTAAGCAAAAAAATTGTTGTCCATACTCACCTGTCTGGTTCACATGGAGGTTATACATGGACTATGCCCAATCAGGGGTGGCGCACCTTACTACATTGATATGATTGTTCGAGCCTCCCAAAAGGACCAAAAAGGCCTATCAATGCAGTATACTACGTCCAATCCTCGAGGTTGTCAACAAAATCAAAGCCTCCAGAATAGAGATAAGCCATTAATGGAGTGCGAGAGGAGTATCAGCTCAGGTGATTACCAATGATAAAAACGGAAAAGGAGTTGCAGCATTTACTCTTTCTGACCGCAATGTTCTAGCAGGGAGTTCCTGAACTACTTGCCACACTGTGCCCAAACACTCCGAGTATATAGGGACCCTCATCCGCTGGGCAGTCTGTACAATCTCATGACCTCACAGTTGGGACCCCCAAGATCTAACATGTCAGCCCTCAGGGACATTATTCCTTCAACTGCCGGAATGGAATGCCCTTCCTAGCACATCCCTCCTAATCAAACCAGATGCGTCTTGGGGACAGTGGTAAAATTTGAAAAACAAATATGGGGGTCTTAGGGTGAAAAGTTTTTTTTTTAAAAATGCCGACAAATGGGGGCGTGGGGGCCGTCTAAACAGCCGTCCCTACGCGTTACCTCCAAAGGGGGAGTGACCCCCGGGTGCTAATCTAATGATATCTCCATATGACATGAATATTGCCTTCAAAAGTAAATAAAAATGATTGCGTGGGATTGTATTTCTTGTCTATACTATGTCCCTAAGTCCATGCTTACTCCCTAGAGGGAAAATGATAGCAACTTGACGATCACTGCAAAAGGGGAGGTTTAAGCGGTCTTGTGTTGTTAGACTAGGGGCACTTTCCCGGGTTAAAACAAGGAAAGGGTCACTCGTAATTTTGAAAATGGACAAAAATGCATTAGGGATTAAGAAATAATTAAAAGCCCAAACATATACTCTCAATATCATGACCAATTAATGCTAAGTTTAAGGGATTGCTTTGTTTTGTTATGGCCCAAAAACAGGTCAACGTACGTTACTATAAATAAGCGGAGGAGGTCAGGGGTATTACAAATCACTAAAATGTTTGGAATAGGTTGTAACAATTTGATCAAAAATATGAGTACAAATGATGGTTTGATGAAGTTCATTTTAGAGCGAACAAACGATGGGTGTCGGGACATTGATATGAACAGTGTCAGATTGTACTTAGTGACTAGATGAATTTTCACTGAGTGATTTCGTATAAACAAATGGCTATACAAAAAAGCACTTGGTCAGAGAGAAGGTCTCATGAACGTACTCATACTAAAAAGAAACCTTGGTTAAGAAACACTTAGATCAAAGACACATCAAAGAACACAGATCAAAATGAAACCCTAGTCAGTGGACTGAATTCTTATTTGAAGACCTCGTACCCAAAAAGAAATCCTAATCCAGGAGAGAACTGGCATACACTGAGAAAAACAAACTTATACGCAGTAATATTTCACAAGTTTTTGCTTATTTTGGGGGCCACCTTATACATTTTTTGCTAGATATCTTGATTTTAAGGGGCCTTCACCCCCCCCCAACACAACCATCTGTAAAGTTTCATCACTAGCCAAATTTCAATTCAATCAAATCCGTTTTTGAATGTGAGGTAAAAACGTGATTTTGTAAGCCCCGTAGAGTACTGTTTGTGAATTAATATTGGTCACCGAGCAAAATGGGCTATTTTGGCTTATAAACTTCCAAAACCAAACAACCTTTAGCCCTAAGATTTCACATGGTAAAAAAATATAGGAGCTTCTAATACCACATATTCACCAGTTCCAGTAAAATCTAGTGTTCTGGGGACGCTTGCTATTAAAACAACGGGACCCAAGGCCCTTTAATAACCATTTTTTAAAAGAAAAAAATAATCTATTTTGTTTTTTAAATATTACTTGCAAAGAAATCGGTTTAAAATTTAAAAACGGATGCTTGGTGCCTTGGTAGAAAAAAATGTTTTGTCGCCCTCTGAAATATATTATATCTGGGAATAAAATATATTCATTGACATTTATTGATCCCTGCCATCCATAATATGTTAACATTTACCAGGGACTTATACTATGGCATAACCAACACTGTGGTGATATTTACCAAAACCATGGGTTATTTTGGCGGCATTTGTTTTTTTGGGGGGGTTTTTTTTTTTGTTTTTTTCACAATTTCAATATTTAACTGGCCATCTTGAAATCTTTAAACATAGCTTGTCTTTTATGATACCATTAATAGCATAAGTTAATGTTTTCCTCTGCTTTATTAAGAAAAGCACAACCTTATTGGTAATATTTCGCTAAAATATGGCATTGTAGCGGCCCATTTTGTTTTTTATGATATCTAAATGCTCCACTGATGTGGAACTGTCAAGCAGTGATTTCGTAGCAGTGGATGGTTTAAGGAAGCCAAATCCACCAAAAAAACTTTTAATTGAATATTGTAATATTTTCTAAGTAAACTGGCCGGCATCCGGACTAGTACTCATTTTGGTATATTCAATGGAAAGAGGGAGGAACCATAGCTAATCATTGGTACAAAAATCAAGTGGCCTGTGATGGTTCTGTGTGTAACTAGGGCATGTGGGGTACTTCTCTCCGAAGGGGGGTGGTGTCTTTTGGCCGCCATTTTGAAAAAAAAAGGCCCTCACCTCACCGTTTAACCCAGGGTGGTGATTTTCAGACAACCGAATTCAGTGCTTTATAGTATAAGCTTCCAAAAATGTGTCTCATTTGGTAGTTAGATCGTAGAATGATGATGTAAACCTGGTGGGTGTGCTCAACATTCGGGTGCCGAAAATTTGAAGGTCATTTCACGGTCATGTGAGGTCTTCAAGGGCAATCCTAACAGGTGGTAGATGATGAAAGTAGTGGGTGTGCGGTCAATATTCGTGCCGAAAATTTTGGAGTCATTCAAGTCATGCGGGGTCATTCAAGGTCATGTGGGGCCATCCAGGTTCAACACAACTACAAATGGTGTTGGTTTCATGGAACTTGGTGGTTGTAGTCAACATGATGACCAGAATTTTCCAAAAGTCATCTGGGGCCTCCAGGTATTATCACAATCCTCCCTGTGATCTTTAAGTTATGTACTTTTCCTCCTTTTAAAATACTTGCGACGAGCGGGGGACCTTTGTGGTCAGACAACGCCGTTATAAGTCAGCTAATTTTTCCTTACTCTTTTACATTGCTAGCCAGGTTTGTGTTCAGTTGGCCATTTGAAATTGAGGAATGTCCTTTTTAGTGCAGTGAATTCAAACTCAGTGCCCGTTTTCTGTGACACATGGTCCAAATTTATTGCCTCCCTTTGGGAAACATAAAATCTATGCATGGAAAATAGAAACTTGTTTAAATGCATGTTTACACAAAAAAATTCAGAAAAATGCATAGTCCAGTTTAGATGTGCATTTTTTCAAGAATTACTCTCTGAGGAATCCTCTCTCTTGGGCAGCAAAAGGAATGAATGACACGAAAATGCCACCGTGAGTAAACTGGCTTAACAACTGGCTGATGGCACTGGTAATAAAATTTTCAAAACCAGTGTGGGAAAAAATGATGATACAAAAAATGATTGTGTAAAATGGGCTTGAGTTGGTTTTTCCACATGTGTTGCTCTCAATTTTCATGACACCTTTATAACATGTCATGGGTAGTGTCTCAAATGTTGGTGACCTCATGTGACCTTTTTCCACATCCACAAACCCAGTTGGCAGACAACACATTGCATCGACTGAAATGCTGTGTTAGTCAAGGGGGACTATGGACTCCCATGGGATTTCAATGGATTAAAAGCATCACACTATTTAGATACCTTAAGAAGGGTCCCAGAGAACAAGAAAAGTTTGATGGAGAATTCCCGGGGTGGTGGCAGGATGGGAAGATCTTGATTTTCAAAATGGTGCCATTTGGGTCTATTTCAAATCATAACTCGAGTGTGAAATGTGCTAGGAAGCTAGTTTTGGCCAAACTTCATGTAAACACCTACAACTCTCTGGAAAGCATTAAAGTAGATTAGAGGGAGGACCACATTAAGACTGCCAGCCATCTTGTTATTTCAAAAGGGCCTCCAATTACCATTATTTCTTGTACAGTTTCGCAGTAATTTTAGTGGTGAGTTTTATACAAAATTATTATGGTGATTGACACAGTCTCCATTGAACATTTTACCGTAATTTCCTCATATTTGGTACCAGTCGTATTAGTGTTTAGTCAAAGGGGACTGTTGGTGGAATCCCCGGGGTTTCAAAATGGCTGCCATTTGGTATATTTTCAAAGGCCATAACCCGAGTTGGGAATGTGCTAGAAAGCTAGTTTTGGTGCCAAAACTTCATTTTAAAAAAACCTAAAACATCTCGGAAAGGCTAATTAAAGCTAAGGATTAGAAGAGGAAACATAAGACTGGCAGGCATTTTGTTTTCAAATGGCCGCCCCAAATACCATGTTTATTGTACATTTTCAGCAGTAATTTTAGTGTTGAGTTTCATATAATTTAATATGGTTGACACGGTCTCAATTTATCTAGTCAAGATGTAGTAAAGATGTTTACTATTGGGTAAGAGTAACAAAAAAAAATGCTACCTTTACAACAAAATGCGGAAAATTATGAAAAAAAATTGAGAAAGAATGAAAACAATTATCTAGAAGCATATTTTGCGAAAGCATTGTCGTTTATCGCAACGGAGGGAAAGTTTACTGGGGTGCCACTGCCACCCCACCCCATTGGTTTAAAACGAAGGGGCTACACAAAGATAACAAAACACTGTTACAATATACATAGAAAAAACCCCATAATCAATAACGTAGAATTGGAGAAGCAGTCTATTTTGTATGAGTACTAAAAAGCTTCCTGTATGGTAGTCCAAGAGTGTTGTATTAGAGCTGGACGTGGAGTACTCTATTTGGTATGAAATCCTAATAAAACTGCATTTGTGTAGTTGTTTAATTGGTATAATTCCCACAAAATATTTTTCAGTTTTTCAAGAAGACCAAGCTCACTATATAATGCACTTTGCAGGAGTCCTATATCAGACCAGATAGGCAGAATGTGCCCAAGAAACAGCAAAGTGAGCAATTTTACACTTCTTTTTAAAAGTGGCACTTGGGTGTTTAATTGGTATGAGCCCCAACAAATTGGGATTTATTCATGAGCAAGCTCACCCAACACCATAATCCACTTCGGGTTTATTCTTTGTTTATCACAACCATGAAGATGTTAAGGTTCTAAATCAGGTGTCGTCCTCATCGCCAGGATGGCCCGTGGGGAACCATTGGTTAGGCTCCACAACTCTTGAATTATCAGGATCAATGGAACACCCAGAGTAAGTCTGTTAAAGTTCAGTCTATTTTGCGTTTGCACTAATTGTTGGCAAATCAAGAACTGCCACAATCATTCACCAATGAATTATTGCCGCTGGAACAGGAGGGCAATGTCATTCACTGGCTTGATTGTCTATCCACGACCCCATCTGTAGTATTTGGGTCGCCACAAAACATGGATTTGATATGTCATTGTACATAATCGTCGCCGTAGTGGGATATCATTGGTTAGCTTAATTAAAAGTGCTTGCTATGGTAGTAGGAGGGCAGACATACGATGTGCCTGTTTCTTGCCTAGTTGTTACTTGGCACAACCAAAACAAAATTCCTCATATAAAGACAATAGAAGGTTACGCCAGCTCCCAAAACAGATACAACTGTACATACATCTGCTAAATGTGTTAATTTCGTACGAGATAGATACAACTGACACACAAACGTTTTGCTGGCAGGCTAATAGGATTGCTTCAGATGAGGTTTCTGCCACTCCCGAGCAGTGTGGAAAAGAAAGAGACATCATACTTGTATCATCTGAGCCAAATTTTCAAAAGTCCTTCCAAAACGTCAGTTAGTTTTCCTTGCCAGAAAACGCCCAGTGACATATGTCCTGATATGTGGATGGAAAAGGGGAAGAAGAAGGGAAAGAAGAAATGCAGCCTTTGAGCAGCCAGAGCATTTGTAAATAGGGGCCTATGGTCTTCTTATATTACTCCTGCGACAAAATGTATCTATACAGAGGTTTGGGGTAGCCCAGACCACAGAATGGCTAGTTAGAAAGGACGTTGTGTATGGTGAAAAATTCTCAAACAGATTGTGGCATCAAATATTGTGTAGCATTTAGGACTATGGAGAATGAAGCTTTGTTCTTGATTCTGGTGATGGTTGTGAGACCTACATGGACCTTAATTGTCCCCGCCGAACGAAGTTGGGAGGGGGGACTATAAACATGGGCTCCGTACGATGTCCGTCCGTATGTCCCTCCGTATGTCCGTATGTCCGTCCGTATGTCCGTGATAAAAAATGTTTAACCCTGGAACTTTGGCATAGTCTTTTTTTTCTGGATGTGCAGAGTAGCCAAACGTTGGATCTTGTTAGGAGCGGATTACCCTATCTCACCAATGTAATCATTCCCCCAGGGTCCTCCCCTGGGTTCTGTCAGGGGGGGTGGGGAAAAAAGGTCAAATTGCACAGAAAATGTTTCAACCATTGTGTACAATTTATTCTAGAGTTGTAAGGGCTACGATGATTTTACTTGGTGGAAAGAAGAGGGTGATGATTCTAACCTGATACGATTTTGGGTTGTAAAAATATGCTTATAAGTATCTAATTTAACCATAATTTCTGAAATTTTTTCCCCCAAGCCTGGGGGTACAAGTTTTCTGGAGTTGTAAGGTGTATAATGATGCAAACTTGGTGGAGGAAGTGGGCAGTAGAGTTTTCAACCTGATTAGATTTTGGGCGAAATTTTTTTAGTTCTAGTTGTTACTGTGGGTCATCTTTTGGGTTTTGCCACAGCCTGTTGTACATTTCTTGGAAAATGGTTGAAAATCGTAATAATTCAAATGCTTTTGCCGCTTCCAGGACCACCGTATGGGGTCCCCAATTAAAATGTGATCACATGATTTTTTCAAAAATAGTGGTTGCCCACAGTTAAATTGTTCATATTTTTACTAAATTTAGTGAAATTTTCAGGGATTGTGCATGCTGAATTTTAAGATTTTCTTGAGATTCTTTTATTTTCTTGAGTAACCATTATTTTGGAGGAGCTGTGATGGCCAAAAATAAGGGTGGACTGTGCAGTTTTAGGTGTCATTTAGTGATCGCGATATTTTCGGCGGGGACATATTTTACGCATCGCGTTAAATACGCGAGTTCGCCTGTTCAAATTCTCGATTCAATTTCACAAGACAAGAAACAGGCACAATCAGAGGGTCGATCGGCCTCCGGAAATAACCCTGCACTTGAACAGCTCTGATTCATGCGGGGGCCCCACTACCCCTTCAATGTTTGGTACAATGAGGAGTGTACCTAATCCGAAGTTTTTACCCCCCAGACAATTATACGGGTAGGCTATGGTGAATAGGAAATTCAAGCATGTAATGAAATCTTTGCCTCCCCGGATGCAGTAATTCATTGTGAGTGTGATGGTGCCAAAGCTTTGATGTGCCAGTAATGTATGCAAATGGGAAAGAATGGAATCTTCTGTTACAGAACTTTTTGAGTTGCATGATCTGATGGATGCCACAATGCAGAAACGTGGACCTAACCAATTACCCACAACTGTTTTAAAAATGACCTCCACAAAGTTGGGACTCACAATGGCAATAACTGTAAAAAAATGTCATTTTAACTGGCTATGCGTCCCAGCTTCCAGTTTTTGGTTAAAATGATGTTTTTTATGGTCATTTTTGAACCGTTAATCATAAAGCCGATTGATGACGACAGTGATAGAAATACTTTAAAAGTTGTGGTATAACATAATAGATTCACACAAAGTGGAAGGTGGGACTCATACCAATAAACAACTCCCGCAAGTGCATTTTTACGAAGGGTTAATTCTAGTTGCTTGTATTTTTTTTGTGTTGCACATCTACATCATCTAATCTGCTATGGGAAATATGAATCAGGCCAAATGGTTATAGGCGCTGTTCTTGATAAATCACATTGTTGTAAGCATTAACTTAAATAAAAACAATTCCACAGTGCACTTTTAAAGACCATACCAAATAGGGACTTTACCTCCAGATCCAGTTTAAAATACCAAACACCTCATGGACTACCCACGGCAGTTTTAAGTGGGATCATACAAAAATGACTGCGACTACGTTCTGAGTGGTTGTAATCATGGGTTGTTTATGTACATAGGACAGTGTTTGTTATTTTCTGAACAAGGTTAATCGGGATTGGTTAGATGTTGTACAGTAGAATTCATCTCCACTTGGGCCGTCCAATACAATTGACGCATATGAACAAGGCTACTATAGTGCATTTACCTTTCGCGGGCAGGACATCACTGCGGATTCAGTGCCAAACGCCTTAAATCGGGTGGCCTTGATTGAAAGTATGGCGTTTAAGTGTGGCGGAGATATAGGTATCTGGACTCATACTCCACCGGTACACCGGTGAAGAATATAAGGTCAGTTGACTTCAGGCCACATTAGTTTAACGATTTATTCCGTTGTTGTTGTGGAGCACGGGACTTTTTTTACACTGATGTAAAAGAAGATATAATCGGGGCTCCATACGCGACAATGAATACTGGTGAAGAGTCAACTGTAAAATCAAGTGCACTATTCGTTACCGTTGTGGGTGGGGGACTATGAGTCCGGGCAGACTATAAAAACTTAACACGTGGTTAGAAAGAGTAAAAAAATTTCCGGCGTACTCCAAAGGCCCGGGGGGAAACCAAGGTGAACAATAGAGAAATCGATTTTTCAGGTGACTCTTTACGCAACATTAGTTTCAAGCTTTATTCCGTTATCGTCTATGGATGCCCCGGGACTTAGGCTCCCACCGGGACCTATAATTGCTTTCACACCTGCACTTAGATGTACGAGTAAAAATACCTGCCTGACCGCGGTGACGTCGTGGAAGCCAAAGGAACCCATAGCATTCAGGTCTAAACGCCCTATGAATACCTTGTATTGAAATAAGTTACACAAAAAAAAAATGGACCTTTATAGTGTTCAAAATGGCAGGCCATTTTGACAATGCAAAATTATAGAAGATGGAAAGAAAGAATTACTTTTACTCTCAACAAATCCAAACATCTATATATATACCTTGACTAGAGCAAAGGAGAGACTGTGCCACTAAAAGTAAATTTGTATGAAACTCACACTAAAAAATTCTGCTGAAGATGTACAATAAACCTGGGCATTGGCAAGCCATTTTGAAAAACACAAAATGGCTGCCAGTTCTTAAGGTTCATCTTATCCTTGCCAGGGTGTTTCAAGATACAAGTTCGGCAACCAAAACTAGAGTCTCCTAGCCACATTCTCAACTCGAGTTATGATTGAAAAATATACCAAAATGGCGGCCATTTTGAAAATCAAGATGGATGCCATCTGCCCCACCCCTAGGAATTGCTCCATCAAAGTTTCTTGTTATCTGGGACCTACTCAAGGTGTCTTCTAACTAGGTTGTGAGCTTAATCATTGAAATCACCACGGGACTTCATACTCAAAACCACGTCTCCCTCCTAACTAGTGTTTTGTACTTGAAAAAAAAGTTATTTCAAGACAGTCGCTGATGTGGGTTTTTTTTTGACTTGAAAAAGTTATTAAAGGCATTTCAGTTGATGTTTGTAACTAGTAACAATATTCTAAATGCTACTATACTTTGTTCGCTCTCAAGTTGACAGTGAGATCTGATGCTTCCTTTATTCTCACTAGCAATTCAAAATGCATTGCCTTTATTCCATGTGTATAATGCTGCGATTTCTGAGGAGAATACGACTTTCAGAGCCTTAAAAACCTGGTAACATCACTGTTAATGCAAGGCCAAACAAAGTAGATGTTGGAGTTTTCGTCCATAATCAGGTATGTGAATCAAACGGTCAATACAAAGTTGCATTTGTTTTCGGAAGAAGATCACACTCTGCTCATAAGACATATGATCAGGATTACAGTTCAGATTTAAAACCAAAAAAAGGAAAACGATGTCTCAACTTCCTATTAGCTCAAACCCTAAGCATTATTCTTTTATCTTTTTTTTTTGTCAAAAGTGCAACTACGTAAATATTTGAATTGCTTTTTTTTTTTTGCCCGCTGCCCAGCCAAATTTTCTTCATTTGTATCCCCCTGGCTGAAAAGCAGAAGGGGGATTATTAATGTATCAGTCAAGGGCGTCAGCGTCCAACCACAAGCTTGGAAAGACGAAAACATGAGACCCATAAGGTTATGGTGTTGTAAATTGGTGGGTGGGATCGGGACTGCATGCCCTTCATCTGATTAGATTAGGGCATGGCATATGCTAATAGTACCAATTTGATTAATTAAGAGTTAATCTTGGGGGTTTTACAAATATCTGACGATCGATAGTCAGATTTGATGATGATGAAACTGGTGCTGGGTGGATCGGAATGCCCATGCCCTTCATAGATAGATTATGGGCGTGGCATATGCTTAATAGGTACTATTTCGATAATTAATGAGGTATTTGGGGGGGTATTTTACCCAAAAAGCTTGGAAACAAACTATCTGAAGATCAATAAGTCCGATTTTGGTATATTTTTAACATTGGACATCATGAGTCAAATATCAAATTATTGGTCAAGCATGTGCCATATGCAGTGCGCGGACCGTGTGCGCATGGGTGTCCGGGTTGTGGGGGGTGGGGGTGGTGTCGGCTGGGCCTTAAGGGGGCTTGTGGTTTAAGGTGGGGTTGAACGAGTTTAAGGGGGGGTGCCCAGGTTTTAGGGGGGGTTTGGTGTTTTAAAGAGGGCTTTTGAGTTTAAGGAAGGGGGTATTTGCAGCTGATTATTTAAAATTTTGTAAACCGCTCCCGTCATGGTGGATTTAGCGGTTCCCCAGAGGATTAGGAACACGCGACTGTATTTGTTTACTTAAGAAGTTAAGTCTATAGGAGAGTGCTGGGTGACAGATCAATATGCCTCATCAAACTTATTTCCATACTGCACAGTATGAAAACAAACAGTGATATGGAGGAGTGGAGCAAAAGGTCTATAGGGACAAACACTCACGGCGTCCCCCTTGGAATACATAACACGCAGAAACAGGCATAACTAGCTCAGAAATGTGCACGTAAATTTACAGAAACTTTTAACACTTTTAACACATTTTATTGTAGACAAACAATCAATTATAGTCAATAGTCTTGGTTCACTGTAGTTGGCTGGCGACTCTTTGCATGCAGTGTTAGTAAGGTCTCTACCAAAAAACAGGGAACCATTTTTGGGCATCAAGGTCAGTAATTATCAAGTGTAAGTGATATATACCACATGGGCTTATCTGTTGGCCTGGATGTTTTGTTTTGCATAAGATTAGCCTTGCAGGGCATAGTGATTTTGTCACACATGGAGTATGTTACCTCTTAAATTTAGAAAGTTTTCTTTTGTATACAAAACTAAAAAATGATTCTTTTTTCTTTGAATGCCACTTCATCCTTTTTTGATCTCGCCTGAACTTTGTTCGGCAAGAGACTTAGTAACACTTTTCTGTCTGTCTTCCGTCTGTCTGTCCGTCTGTCCTGTCTGTCTGTCTGTCTTCATGCTGTCTGTCTGCTCGCCGTCCGTGTTCACCTGCTTGTGTACGATTTTATCTCTGAGTTCCGTAAGGGCTACTAGTTTGTGTAACTTGGTGGAAAGGAGCGGGTCCCATGAGTTCTCGACTGATTAGATTTTGGGCGTAAAATAATGCTAGTTAAGTATTAATTTGCATAATTTAACGAAAATTTATTCCCGCAAGGCTTGTACAGAAGTGTTTTCAGGATTCCGTAGGTGTAATAAAAGATGTAACTTGGTGGAAGGGATTGGGCTGGAGAGTTCTCGACTGATTAGATGTTCGGGCGTATTTCGGGCAAATAAGTTATGCAAAGTGACTATTCATAGCAAAAATCAGCAGTATTTGCTATAATTTTTAAACGGTAACATGCGGATACACAAAATTCCTTACATGCATGAAAGCCTTATCATGGTGCGCAATGGGGCTTTTCTTTGCAATTTGAAAGTTGTGATATATATATTCGGCGTTATGTTGCAAATGAGCTAATTAAATGATGCATAATTACTGTATCTCCGAAACAGTACATCGGATAGGCAAAATTTCCTTCGCTACATACATGAAAGGAATACATGTCATGCATTCTTTTGTGTGAATCATAATTGGGTCAAATTGCATTTTGGGCGTAAAATATGCTATTAGTGTCTAATTTGCATAATTTAATAAAACACGGTTTGTGTGTACAAGTTTTCAAGGAGTTCCGTAAGGCGTATAATGGATGTACTTGTGGAAGGAGAGCGGGCTGAAGAGTTCATCGACCTGATTAGATTTTTTTGGGGCCTATTTCGTGCAAATTAAGTATGCAAATGAGCTACCTTAATATGCAAAATCAGCGTAATTGCTACAATTTTGAAACGGTACAGTGGATACTCCCCATCCACAAAATTCCTGTCACTTAGCATGAAGAGCCTAAAATAGGTGCGCATTTTTTGCCATTTGAAATTAAGTGATATATGCGGCTTAAGTATTTATGCCATCTAATTAATACATAATTGCTGTATCGACTGAACGGTACAAAGTCGGATATGCAAATTTCTATCACTACTTGAAAGACTAGGTCTGGCATCCTTTTGTGTGAATCATAATTAGGTCAAGTGCATTGTGGGGCCAATTAAAGGTGCATTTGTTGTTACAATTTTTTGAACCTAATTAAATATCGTAATTGTGTAAATAGCTGACCATTACATTGGATTATCAATATTTCCGGTTACATGGAGGCAGGTGGGGTGTTGTGGTGGGTGGTTGTTGCGTGGGTGGTGGGGTTTTGTTGTAGGGTGGGGTTGGTTGCGGTGTGTTGGGGAGGGTGTGGGGTTTGCGGGGGTGTTTGGTGTTGAGCTGTTTTTTTGTAGGTGGTTTGTTTTTTTCTTTGTTTATTTTTTTGTATTTTTTGTTTGCTTTACTTTTGTGTTTTTTTTGATAAAAAGTAAAAAATTATATATTTTTTGTTTTTTTTTTGGCGTGTTGTGTTTTTTTTTCTTTTTTTTTCTTTTTGTTTTTTTTCGTTTTTTTTTTATTTGCGTTTGTTTTTTTTTCATTTTGTTTTTTGTGTTTTCTTTTTTTTTTTTTTTTTTCTTTTTTGCCTTTTTTTTTTTACTTTTTGTTTTTTTTCCTTTTTTTTTTTTTCTTTTTGTGTTTTTTTTTTCGTTGTTTTTACTTTTTTTTTTTCTTTTTGTTTTTTTCTTTTTTTTGTTTTCTTTTTTTTATTTTTTCTTTTTCGTGTTTTTTTTCTTATTGTTTGGATGTTTTTTTCATATTTTTTTGTTTGTGTTTTCTTTTTTTTTTTTTTTTTTTAAGATTTTTTAGTTTTTGATTCTTTTTTTGGTATTTTTGTTTTTTTCTTTTTTTTTTTTTGTGTGGTGTTGGGGTGTTGTTGGTTGTGTTTCGGGAGGGGGTGGGGTGTTGCGTGTGTGTTTGGGGAGGGGGTGGGTGTTGGCGGGGTGTTGGACGAGGGTGGGGTGTTGCGGGGTGTTGGGGAGGGGTGGGGTGTTTGTTTGGTTGGCTGGGTGTTTGGGGAGGGGTTGGGTTGTTTCGGTAGGTGGTTTGTGGAGGTTGTTGGGCTGTGTTGGGGAGGGTGGGGTGTTGCGGGGTGCTTGGGGAGGGGTTGGGTTGTTTCGGTGGTGTTGGGGAGGGGTGTTGCGGGGTGCTTAGGAGGGGGTGGGTTGTCTTCGGTGGTGTTGGGGGAAGGGTGTGGGGTATTTGACGTCGTTGTGTTTTTTGTAGTTTTTGGTTTTTTTGTTTTTTTTTTTTATTTTTGCTGTTTTTTTTTTCTTTTTTTTTTTTTTCGTTTTTCTTTTTCTAGTTTGTTTTTTTTTACTTTTTTTTTTTTTTTTTTTTAAAATTAAAGGGTCTTTTTTGTTTTTTGTATTCTTATTTTTTTTTTCTCTTGTTTTTTATTTTTTTCTGTGTGGGTTTTTGGTTGTCTTTTTTGTTTTGTTTTTTTTTCTTTGTTTTTGTAGGTTATTTAGTTGTATTATAAAGAGTCTTTTTTATGTTTAGATTGGTTTTTTTTTGGTTATGTGTTCTTTCTGTTCTCTGTTTTTTTATCTGTTGGTCATCTTTGTTCTTTTTTCGACTAGATTTCTTTCTAAAATTTTTGCGGCGCGTTGGGCGCGGGCGGGGTTGTCGGCGCGGGGCGGTCGCGGGCGAGTTGCGCGGCGGGGTTTTTTGGGGAGGGGGTGGGGGTGGTTGGGCGGGGTTTGGGGAGTGGGGTGGGGGGGGGGGTGTTGCCGGTGAGTGTTGGGGAGGGGGTGGGTATGCGGTGTGTTGGGGAGGGGGTGGGTGTGCGGGGTGTTGGGTAGGGGTTGGGTGTTTGCGGGGGGGTGGTTTGTTGGGTAGGGGGTGGGTGTTTGCGGTTGGTGTTGCGATGGGGGTGGGGTGTTTGCGGGTTTGTTTGGTTATGTGTGTTTGGATGGGTGGGTTTTTGCTTTTGTGTTTTGTATTTTTTTTTGGTATTATTGCTTTTTTGTTTTGGATTCATCATTGTGGGTGTTTGTGGGTGGTGGGTTTTTTACTTTTTGTTTTTATGTTTTTTTTTTTTTTTTACTATTATTTGTTTTTTCCGTTTGGGGTGTTGGGGAAGGGTGGTGGGGTATTGCGGGGTGTTGTGGGAGGGGTGGGGAGTGTTACGAGGCATTGAGGGGAGTTTCAGGGTGTTGGGGAGGGGAGTGGGGGTGTTGCGGTGTGTGTTGGGGAGCGGGGTGGTGTGTTTGCGGGGTGTTTGGTAGGTGTGTGTGTGTTTTTTGCGGTGTGTTGGGGCGGAGGTTTTTTTTTTTATGTTTTGGGATATAGGGTGGGATTTTTTGCATTTGTTTTGTGTTTAGTTATTTTTTTTTTTTCTTGTTTTTTTTGAGTTGTTTTTTTTTTTTTAGTTGTTGTTTTTTCCTAGGTTTGGTTTGTTTTTATTGATATTTTATTCGTTTTTTTTTTTTTTATTAGTCTTTTTTTTTTTTTTTTCTATTGTGATATTGCAATCCTCCACTGTATCCTGCTTGCACACTTTCTTTGGGAACACTCTACTCTGGTACAGTTGGCAATCTGGTTGCTTTGCTCTTTGTCCTTCAGCTATACGCGAAAGCCCCAGCGAGACTTGGTGGTTCGATAACCCGCCTTGTTATGAACTGTGTGTAGTGTCATTTGGTAGTGTGTTTGCATGTGTGGGCGTGTGGGGGGTGAAATTAAAATAATTGTTAATGGTAAACAATGGGGTCACATAAAAATTAAAATGTTTTCAAATGTGGGTATGACAGCAAAACAATTAATGTACCTGTTGGGAGGGGGTTTGGAGGAGTATGGGGATGTGCTGCCTATAAAGACCCTAAGTTTTAGGCTCTTTTTTATCCCCATGGCTTGAACAAGCAGAGGGGTATATTGCGAGGGTGCGCAATGTCCTATGTGTAGTATGTGTGTATATTGTTTCAATTTTGGTTAGGTTTTCGTTTTTGCTTCTCCTTTGAAAAGTTTAGTCCGTTTAACCGTATTATGGTTTTCAGAAGCTTCCATCCTATACCTTTTACACAGCTTAATGTACAATAAAACCATGTACCTGAGACGGTGACATGAGTTTTTTGAGACCATGACATGAGTTTTAAAGACCAGGAAATGATTTTTTTCCTGGAGGCTTCTGTTGGCTTGAAGTGTAGTCTAGGGATGTTTCCATTTCCTTATGGGGGTGTCATTATTTATGGGTTTTGCTGTCTACTGTTTGAAAATTTGTGGGTGGTTCTTGGTGTCTTTTGGTTCCATTTTCTTTGGTGTTGCCTGGTGTCTACTGGCATTCCTTCTTTGTTTTTCTTTCTTTGTTTTTTCCTAGTTTCAACTGGTTCAATTTTATTTGGATACTTCCTGGTGTTCAGCTTTAAAGAAAAATATTGATATTAACCAGTGGTGGTTTATTACTTTTCACTAATGTTTTATAGTGATCTAGTTACTAAACTTGAAGCCAGGTTCAATTCAGATTTCTGAAACATAATAATGATAACTATTGGATGATATTTTTTTTTAAGCGCGGATACAAGAATTTAATCGGCTCTCTCTCGCTATATTTTTTGAAAATATTGCGCTCGTTGCTCCGCGATTCGCCAATATTTTAAAACTCCTAGCTTGACCGATACATTTTGTATCCTAACTCAAAATCATCCAATATCATATCAACTGTGGGGTGAGGTGAATAGGGGTTTCCTTCAATGTTGGATGATGTCAAAGGTCATGATGGAACCACGGTCAAAGGTCACTTAGGTCATGTTCCCAGTTTGGTTTTTTTTGTTTTTCTGGTCATCTTTGAAAAAGTTGAAGTCCGATTCAACCTAACATGGGTCGAAGGTGCAATAATATACGGGTTTCCGGTTCATAGTTGGTTGATGTCAAGGTCACAAATCAAGGTCAAAAGGTCCTGCGGTCATTTTTTGCGCCCCCTTGGTTTGGCTTTCATGTTTCAGAAATGCTACATTTCCATGAGACAATTTATGAATTTGATGGCCCTGCAACTGACAGACTGTGCCAACTAACCACCTGTGTATAACTGCCATCTTGCCATGGGGACGCGCAAGTTTACTTGCTGTATTTTTTAGTTCCAGTGCCCCCGTTTTACGACCATTTTCATTCTCCGAGACCCTAATTTTCAGTCAAAGACATTCTATCATACCAAATTTTTCTTCACAACTGAACTCAAACAGTAGCTGGAAATTTAATGTGTGACGTCACTCTTATTTTGCCTTACATTTTTCTTAAACCCTTATTTTCGGAGACTCCCATTTTTTGGTCCTGGAATCACCCCCATCCTAGTTTCGGAGACCCCTTTTTTTTTTTTGGGCCTGGATCACACACACCAACACACCCCCCCCCCCCCCGGCCCCCCCCCCCCCCCCCCCCGCCGGTTACAGGTTAAATTAAGAAAGCACAAACCAAAATTTAAACAAAAACCAAAACCAAAATTGCAGAGATCTGTACAGACAAAATTTTAATAAGTATATCGAGATGTGCACCGCAGCACGCCGTGGATTTTGTTTTTTTTCGCTTTAAGTGTTTGGTGGTATACATTGAGAAATATGAAATCTGAAATTTTAGCGTCATAGTCCATTCGTTTTCCCGCCCCCCCACGCTAGATCAATTGGAAATTTAGGGGGGGTCACCATCAAAAAGTGGCCGCACATGTAACACTTATGTGTAGAGGTCACACAGATTAGTAATGGAGCCCTCCCAAAACTTTGAAAATCACTATCTATTGGTAATATTTGGTGTAAGAATTCAATCTGGGCATCAGGAAGTTCTAGCGTGTTTTTACTTTAGAGTTAATATGGGCCTAAGATAGCGCCTTTTGTCATTTGGGGTCCAAATCTGTCTGGGGGTAATAACTCCAAAAGTAAGAAGCATTTTATTGTCCATCTTTGGGTCAATCATAGGTTACATGTATAATTTTAATAACCAAATTAAAACCAATCTTTAATGAAACACATTAGAAAAGTAGTCAGTGAGGTACAGCCCCTTGAAAATGGTAATTGTAACTTTTTTTTACACATTTTGGACCCCACCCCTCAAACAATGTTGACATTCGACAGTCCCTATCCCGCCCCCTCTGGTCAGATATGTTGAAGTAGATAATTAAAAACAACTTTCCCTGAAAGAACTACTTTCCTTTATTTTTTCACAACAAAATACGCAACACTCAAATTTACCACACAAAGGTATACGTGACCCAGATGTCATTGTACATGCAGCACACAGCGTGTATCACCATATACATTCTATGGGGCTATCAGCAAAAGTGTCTTGTGTCAGAAAGACAATGAAGACATCGAGACAACAAGCTGATTCTTTCAAGAATCGTTCTTTGAGTGGTTATCTTCAACTTATCTGAAGTATAGGGGTGATGTCATAATTCAACATTGCGTTTCGTGGGGCCAATACATGTCAAATTGCAAAATTAAGGATTTTTCACAATAGCTCTAACTCGCTTATTACTACCCTAATGTACTATTATTGGTACGGGTAGAAATCCTGCAGTGTACTCTGGTTATCAAGAAACGGACATTAAAAAAATATTGTAACAGAGTTCTGACCCCTCCAACTTAATTCTCCACACATGAAAGATATTGCATTTTCTCACACCCAAAATACCTTTAAATCAAGGAGCTATCACATTTTTTGATGCCAGATTTGAATTCTCACCAAAAAAAATTCCCCAGATAGTGATTTCAGAGTTGGGAAGGTCCATTACAGTTTATGGCCCTCTTCAAAATTGTCTTTTGCTTGCACGCCAGCACTTTTGAATGTGACCCCCCTAAATTTCTGAATGCTCCTGGCGGGAAAAGAAAGGCGGTATGAAGCTCAAAATTTCCGGATTTTCATTCTCATCAATATCCTATCATCACACACCAAAAAGAAAAAAATCATTACATGCTGCGGTGCACATCTCGAGTGTTGACATGGAATAGCCCAGTTAAGGGACGTTAGGATATGGGAATTATCACTTAGCATGCCATTTGTTGCTTGTACCTATAAGTAGTTGTTGCTTGTACCTATAAGTGGTTTCACTTCATTGCAGAACTCAAAACCACACCTCTGGAATAAGCCACAGCATCCTTGATGCTCTCGTTTTCATTTAAGGTCATATTGTTGGAAGAATCTTAAGTTTATACCCTCAAAAGGTCCTCTCTTTGGACCAGCGCATAGGCAGCCATCACTGAAAAGTACAAAATAGATCTACCAAGATATACTTTGTCTCGTCTGAAGTATGAAGTGGCGACACGCGCGTACACCCAGTGCCACCTTTCAGTTTCAGTGCGCTTGTGCTTTACCTATGCGTGCGCTGAAAGTTGGTTCAATGTATATGCCCGCGTCGCTACTTCATACTTCGAACTGGAAAGAGTATAGCTGTCTCATGTCTTATTTGAGAAAATTGCCTTTTGATTGCAACTGTTGTTTAATTTACGTTTAAGAATTTGAATGTGCACGCATGTCCACATGCGTAAGTTTTGTGGAAGTGCCCATGCATGAGACGGTGCAAAAGACACCTACACATGCATGCACACAGGTACGCACACATACCCAGGTAAGGAAGGAGAGGAAAAACGAGTATTCTCGTACAAAAAACTCCAGAACTATTTAAACAACACATCCCTCAACATTTGTTACTCTGTTATCCACACAGGTTGTATTTGGTGAGAAAGGCATATTGGATGCAATGGAAGCAGGCAAAGCTTTTGTAGATATGACAACTGTAGATATTGGCACAATAACAGGAGTATCAGAAGTAAGTACTCCCTAAGTTGGTGAAAATATGCATGCCTGCCTGCCTGCCTGCTTGTAGAGGCATACATTAATTAGTATTCTTATTCAGTGGGCGTGGTTTATCATGTTGACAAGAAATTTGATTGGTTTAGGTCAAAGCTCCGCCCATCCATTACTGGATAACAGATGGATAGTGCGTGCAGCAATTACGCGGTGCAGTCGAATATATGACACGCGCAAACGGCGCGTTTATACTGCGTCGTGCATGTCGCGTTGGTACACTAATGCAATTTACGCAGCGTGACGATCACCGCGCGATGACTTTGGTTCCTTGGATTGAAACATTTGTTTTCAAGAGGGGTGCAATTATTTAAATGAATAAAAAGGAATGATGTAAGAATATTTGTGACAAATAAATTATGTCGATAAAAAGCAAACATTACACAATACTAAATAAGAATGAGAATAAAAGATGAGATTTTTTGTTTTGGCCATCTTAGATGGTGTCATAATGGATGGGCATCCAATATTTTATTGTGGTGGATACTGGCTGCGCCGGCATCCACCACTCAAAATATTGGATGCCCATCCATTATGACACCATCTAAGATGGCCCAAACAAAAAATCTCATCTTTTATTCTCTAACTTTGGAGCAGGTTATTCACTGATTCCTGCTCTTATATTTCAAAAAGTGCACGGTGAGCTAGGGGTCTCATTTTCGGGTAATTTGATTCCCGGGTACCCGATTTTTTTTTCGAGCGAGTACCCGGGTACCCGAATCCTTCAAATTTTGAAAAATTGATTCAAGTATTTAACAAGAATTTACATTTAACGTTTTATTTAAACTTGCCATTGCCAAGTCACACGAAATAGTGATCTGAGCGAGTCCCAGGAATTCGGCGGGTCCCGCCCGATGTCGATGTCAACTCACTTGAAATTACACTCTAACTGGCTCTACACGTCATAAGTAGCAACTTTTACTATCCAAGGTGAAGAAATTCTTCTCAGGCTAAAGAAAGTTAAAAATGACAGTTGTCTAACCGAACGGGTGATGTTATTGTCGTCATGGGCTGCGACATTATTTCTGCTCATGAAAATTATGTTCCTTTTTCTCTAGGAGAACCGCCCCTGTAGATCAGATGATGTGAGTCGTGAATGAAAAACACACAGCCGCACGTTTCAGAGAAGAAATCATGTCGAGTCGTGTTAGGTTAGCTAGTGTTGTGACCGTTTGAAACATTAGAGGACCCGTGTTTGCAAGGCCTGCGTGTTGTATTTTGAGGATTTATTTTAATTACTCAATGGAAAATTTGAAGGATTTAGAAGGATTTAGTAATTGATTGGACACTATTTGCTGCAGATCCTAGTGAGTGAGAGTGAGTTTAGCCAGGCTTTGTTTATTATAGGGAAAAATTTCGGGATCGGTAGGGATTTTTATTACCCGGACCGAGATGATCGGGCGGGACCCGATTCCCGGGTCGCCGAGACCCCTCTTAGCACGGGTAAAAATCGCAGGGATACCCAGGTTGTTCAACACTGCTCTGAAGTTCGTGGCATACCATAGATACTAAGAAATGCTACAGTCCGATTTGTGATTTTCGGTTACCAGTTACTCGAAACTTTTATATCAGGAACAGGTAAGAAATGAAATGCTTCGTATAGAGCATATCAAAAACTAGGGTCGGTATTTTTAGTTTTTGTTTTTAAAAATCGTGATTTATGTCACCTTTGAACAAGCATGGCGTGTTCCAAATTGAAACCCACAGATTTTGGCCTTTTTTGGGCAAATAATTGAAAAAATAGTGCCAGAATTTAAAAAAAAAGGGAAATATTTTTTTTATAAAAACAACACAAACGAAATACACAAACGAACAAGGCACATTTTGATAACATTCTATATTTTTATAGGGAACCAAAAAAAAAATGATGGAAAATCACCATTTTTTATGATTTTTCTAACCAAAATAGTATTGGTTTGGGGGAAAATATTATCAATATTTGGATTCCTTGAGCCATTTCCTTCTCAAAATATGTATCACTTTTATTATGTTGGAACAATAATTAAAGAATGTACGGCAAAAACAATTCCTTTTGAATTCCTGACTTAACACCCCCTTAAAACATGGGTAATATGTGACCCACCATTACAAACCCCGCGAACAAGGCGCAGTGGACTTATTCCTCATTTGATATCAGAGCCAGTCAGAAAAAGAAAATCCCCAATCATCATCTTTAACAATAGAAAAAGCAGTATGACTTTAGTTGGCCTTTATAAGACTAATCCCACTAACCAAATTCACCCAACAAAAGCGGGCAGGACAAAACTGTCCGACATAAAACACATGCCACTGTTAGCATTCAGGCTTTTGTTGACTTCAAGTGAAGAATACCTCCAGAGATGCAAAAAAATGTGGGATACAGCTTGGTGGGGATTAGTTCTATATAAAGGCAGCTAAAGTCATACTTGCTTTTATGGTTTTAAGATGAATGAACTGGGGATTAGGATATTTCTTACTGGCTCTGATCAAATGAGGAGTAAGTCACTGCAACTTGTTCCTGGGTTTGTAATGGTGGGTCACATATTTCAAAATCAATATGAGAATACAAAAATCTCTGAGCAATTTCTGAGGTCTCAGGCGATGTCTAAAGCCCTTATATGAAGATAGTAATGGTTTTAATCCCAATGGTGGTTCTCAGAGGGTTGTATGAGTCAATCCCACAATGCACAGTTTGGGAAATTTCACCTCAACCGGATCATTGATCCCACAAAAATCTATTAACCATTTAAAATCATGACTCACTGCTCATTGCGGCCCACAAAGCATTAGTACTTAAGGAATTTTTAGCGTGTGATATGAAGATCCTGTGGTTCTTAAACTTTTGGGACACTTTTATCCCAAGTACTGAAATAAGTTTGTACAGTACCAGTATAGGCCATTGCAATGAATGGTGGGATGATTCAAACACAACCTCTGGGTTGGTTCTTATAATGCTGACTACTTTCAGGGCTATAACAGTAAAAGATGGTAGTTCTTAGAAGCGCCCCTTTGTAGGCAGGTTGTACAGCAGCAAGGAATGGAAGGGTCACTGGTGGTGTGCTAGGTTGACTGGAGGAAAAACACTTATGATGAGTGCAATATGCTTTCAGGCTAGTGGCACGAAATTCATTTCACATTGGTAAGTCCATAATTAGGTAATGTGAAATGCTAAAGGAGTGTCAGATTGCAACATGAATGAAACTATCTTCCAATTAGTTTTTGAATGCTAATATGTGAGTGATCTGGGAAAACCCGCCACATGCCGCACGGACAGATTTGAAAAAATAAGAAAATAGCTTAAAATCTGTTTATATTGTACTTTATTTTTTGTCAGATTGTATAAGGCTAACTTTAGGTGTGAATCAAAGAAGAAAGAAGTAAACAGTAAGGAAACTTAATATTTCAAACTCTGCAATGATTATTAAAAACTCAAAATATAAATTTCCACCATTGTGGCGGGTTTTTCCAGAATCGCATCGCCAATAAGCGAGGTCTGTGTCATGTGAGAGGGACTTGTTCGCAAAAACATAGCGTTCACCAAGGCGTTACACTTTATTTCAGTTTTGCCTACAGTCCCTGTCCTTGATGTGCTATAGCGCCCTTAAGTGTGAACTCCAAGGCAGCGCACTTCCGAAATATTTTGTGGGTTGCTTTTCTTTATTTTCCATGATAAGTCTGGTCAGTCATGGGAACTGATTGGACAATGACATCAAGGAATTATTAGTATGTACATTGCCCCCTTTATAGGACCATATCATACTTTGATTGACACGTTATGTTTGCACAAAAGCATGGCCCAATATGCTTTGCCCTCAATATGCCACCTTAAGCTTCGGCGTTCCTGTCAAGGTTGATGATTTTGAGACGTCTTTCACAAAGACTTATGCAAAACCGTTGGAATTCCTTGTTGATGGATCGTGAATGAAAAAATTCCAATTCAAAATAGAAGTAAAAGAAATTCCGTGCATATTAGTGGGATCATATGGGCAATTCCGTGAACCGTGGAGAGCAGTAGCAACAGTTCTCAGTGGATGTGTCTTCCATGAAGGTTAATGAACAAATTTAGCGGTGGTTGCCCCTCGAGGAAAGCGTGTGGGGAATCCAGGAGGGGGGGAAATGAAAATTATAATACAGGGTCAAAAATGAAAAAAGCTTGGATGCGTTTATAATTTTTAAAACATTAAAACAAAAGTGTCTTCTTGTTACAAGGATTAAAAAGGTAGAGTTTGTAATACGTAAAAGGTATAGTACCGAGGTATAGGACAAAATTCCTTTAATATTGCCACCGATTTCTTTACCTTTACTGTTGTTAACCTTTCCACAGGATATTGCAAAAAAGTATGTATTTGTTTTTCGAGATAAAAATGACTAACAAGGTCAACCCCATTGTCCTCTATTGATCTTCAAAATTTAAAAACATGTTAGACGAGAGGAAAATGTTGTTGCAGTCTCTGAGGAAAGATAACAATTTTGAGCCCATTTTTTGAAGAAAGAAAGAAATCGGTAGCAATATTTAAGATTTTTAACCTTTCGTGATGACCTTTGACATTTGACAATTTTTGCTCGCCTGAACTTTGTCGGCAGAGACTTAGTAATCAACTTTTCTGTTCTGTCGTCTGTAGTCCCCGCTCGCCGTCCGTGTTCACGGATTGTGTACGATTTATCTGGGTTCCGTAAGGGCGACAATGATTTACCTTGGTGGAAAGAAGAGGGTCGGCGAGTCGCGACGCCCCTTGATTAGATTTTGTGGGTAAAAGTGGCTAATTAAGTATCTAATTGCATAATTTACGAAAATTTTCCGCAAGGATTGTTACAAGTTTTCTGGAGTTCCGTTTGGCGTATATGATTTAACTTGGTGGAAGGGAGAGGGCTGGGAAGTCTCGAACTTTAGATTTGGGGCATATTTCGGGCAAAGTAAATATGCAAAATGAGCAATTAATATGCAAAACTCGCATAATTGCTCTAATTTTAAACGGGTACATCGGATACGCAAATTCTTTCACTGCATGAAAGCCTTACCATGGTGCGCATCTTTCTCGGCCAATTTTAAGGTGCGAGATATGTGCGGCCTAGGTAGTGCCAATGAGCTAATTAATATGAGCTAATAATTACTCTATCTCTTGAAACGGTCAATCGGATGGGCAAAATTCCTTGGCAACATGAGAAGAATGCTAGGGTCATGCTCTTTTGTGTGAATCATAAATTGGGGCAAAGTGCATGTGGCCGTTTAAATTTAAAGGGCATTTGTGATACAGTTGATCTAATTAATATGCGTATTGCTTTTGTAGTCGCTGAAATGGTTAAGTGGATATGCAACATTCCTTGCTACATGATGCTATCGGACATCTTTTGGTGTGAATCATAATTGCGGTCAAAGTCTATGTGGGCCAATTAAAGGGGCATGTTGATTGCAATTGATCTTCTAATTAAATATGGTAATGCTTGTATCGGGGCTGAAATGGGTACATTGGAGGATAATATGCAAAATTCCTTGCTGCATTTGAGGTTAACTCTGTGGTACTATTTGGTGAATCATAATTGCGGTCGAAAAATGCAGGTGGGCCACTTTTAAGGGGCATTCTTTGATTATTTTAAATGGCAAACGAAGCCAAATGCTTTGGGGGGTCCATTTTAACCAAATTGCCTCAGGTGTTGTGGAATCCCACCTGCAAAGAATTGATTCAGGAGGTTTTTACCTTACAGTAAATTAGGTGTCAGATGTGTTATTTGGCAGATATGACTGGGTGATTTGGTGGTTATACCAAACAAAGCAAAAAAATGGGGGGGGTGTAAAAGTATACCAAAACAAAGGTGTTAACATCAATAGATATATAGCTAGATCATGCCATGTTTTCATTGAAAGGGGTTTTCTCGTTCTGGTGGTCTTTTGGGTTGCCAGCCTGTTACATTTCTTGGAAAATGTGAAAATACGTAAAATTGGGCATTTTGGGGCTTTCCGAACCTCGTAGGGCGACTCAAATTTAAAATGTGGTCACATGATTTTTCAAAAATAGTGTTGCCAAATGAAATATAAAGTGTCATATTTTTACTAAATTGGGATTTTTGCATGACTTTTCAGGATTAATATCTACAATGAAAAATGGTTGTGACCCGTGGGGTAGTGTCAAATGACAGAGCAGGAAATAAAGAATACTATGAATGCAAACCCGGGGTTGGTTGCTTACTCCTAAAACATCTCTTGGTTATGATATGTTGGGGAAATTCAAGATTAATATCTCAAAAAACGGAAAGATGATTTGACCTCTATGGTGGTATCAAAATTAAATGATGAGAAGTATAGAAATTACTATAAATGCAAACCCGGGGGTGCGGGGTGCTGCTACTCTTAAACGTCTCTTACTGTGCTCAGTTGTGGGGCACTTTTCAAGATTAATATCCTCCACAACGGGAAACTGTTGTTGACCCCTAGGGGTGGTGTCAAGAGTGTAAATGAGAGAGTGGAGTTTATAGAATACTATTAAAATGCAAACACCAGGGGGGTGCTACTCCCTAAACATCTCACTGATGCTCTGGGGCCGGGGGGGGGGGGGGGGGGGATTTCAACTTACAAGATTAATATCTCCACAATGGAAAATGTTGTTGACCCTAGGGTTAGTGTCAAAGTAAGAGGGGAAGTAAAACTAGTTGAGAAATGGAGTTGATTGCTTGTACAACTTTTGGGGACACCCTGGACTCCGCACAGTTGCACTCTGGTTGCTGTGCTGCTTTTTTGTCTTACGGTTTTTTCGCGAAAGCAGGCGAGACTTGTGGTTCGAAGAACGCCTTGTCTGTGTTATTATCGCATAACCATAAAGTGCAGTAGTACAAAAACCTATACCCGTTTTTTTTAATCCTTGTAAACAGGACGAAACACTTTGGTTACCTTTTTACAAGCAGTCCAAGCATTCATTTTGACCCTGTATTATGAATTCCCCCCCCCCCTGGATTCGCCCACACTTTCACGAGGGGCAACCAAACTAGAAAGGGGGAAGGAGTCGGGAAATAAAAATTTAACACATAAAGATATAAAAAAAGCCAAAGAAAGGCCAGGAGCGTTTTACTTTTCTCTTATTTTTTTGTTTCCTTTTCCTCGTTGTTTTTCTTCCCTACCCATAGGCCCTCTATTAACTTCAGAGAAGACAATACACTGAGGAAAATGATGCTCTGATCGCCATGGTCACGGAAATTGCTCCAAATGACCTAAACGAATGGCTTTAAAACTGCCTAATGGGAAATCTCATTCCCCATGTTCACATTGGGTTTTATTCAGGGGACCACTTGGCTTTGATTTGGAAAGTGATGCTTTGTTTTGTATGAGAAAAATTCATTGAAGAGTGCAATTCTGAGGTCAAAAACGGTAGCTTTTATCTCCCCCCCAAAAAAAGAAATCCTCCCCCCAAAAAAAGAACTCGCCCCTCCCCCCCCAAAAAAGAACTCGCCCCTCCCCCCCCAAAAAAAGAACTCCCCTCCCCCCCCAAAAAAAAGAACTAGACCTCCCTCCCCCTCCTCCCCCCCCCCCACAAAAAACAAAAGGTGGGGGAGATGAATCATTAGCCTCATTCATGCTGTCCTTCATCTTGTGTCCACATCTGTTGTTACCATTAACAGGTGATGTTGGTAATGGGGTCCAGAATGAATCTAGTCATCACACTATCACATGCAGTATGATGTGTTGTTTTCGTGAGGGGATGTCCCTGCAAGAAGGCGGGCCTTAAGCCCAGAGCAATCTCCCTTGCTGTTCTCAATCTTCAGTATGTGCTCTCGTCCATTAGTTTTGCAGGCAAAGGCAGAGGTAAGCATACAAATCTTATTTATCATTGTGTCCTTACTTTTTTAAGCAGTAGAATATGATGAATTTGATTAACTTTCTTCAGGGATGTAAGACTTTCCGGAAATTTCGTTCCGGATTTCTGGAAATTTGGCCATAATAAAAAAAAAATTATGGAAATGGTTAATTCTGGAAACGGTTTTACATTTATGGACTTGGGTGATGTTATTTCAGCAATTTAACCATACCCACATTTTTTCGGATATGCCCATAACTCCTTCTGTTCCTTTGGTTTGGGCGATTTCCGCATAAAAGTCTGGCGTCGCCAGCAGTGTTTGGCCGGTGGGTCAAGGGCCGGATCATTTTTCAGGAAATTAATGATATGCCCTTACAGCCCTTGTTTCTTGACTGTGTCCTGGACTGTGTCTTAGATTTGTTTCTACCGACTATTCCACACCCGCAAATTTCATAAGAAACTCTGAAGTACCACAAAATACTACTGTCATTAGACTCCCAACCACAAATACCACAAGGAATTTCATAGGTTTGCTATGGAAACATCATAGTAAGTGTGCAAAAGGATAACCACAAAATACCATGAGGGTATTACATATGGTCTTTTGGGTGGGTATTGGGAATTGTTAGGTTTACATAAATGATCTTTCACAATAAGAACTTCTTTTCTGTAATTGAAGCATGATGTCTTATATTTAATTAATTGCTTTAATATTAGGCCTGATTTTATGTCAATCACAGTTATAAAGGGGTATGACCTGAATTTAATTATAATGAAGTTTTCATGTGATGGGAGCAATTTTGTCGGCGTCAAAATCCCCATCTTAAGTTTCAGCACGCAATATTTCAATCTTTTTGATTTGAGAATAGCTAGAAAATATGATTTTGATAAGCCCATAGAGAACTGTGTGGTAAAATTAATCTTGGTCCACCAAAATGGGGCACATTTTCACCACTCATAAACATGGAACCAAACATCTTTTGCACTAAGTTTTCAGCAGATTAATTGAAAATAGTAGCTTTCTTCAGACACACCAAAATATTTACCACATCCGGTAAAGTCTGGGTTCTGGTAATGAGGCTATTAGCGTTTCGGTGGCCCTGGACCTTAGGTGGAAGATTATCTAGAGTAATAATGCGGTGTAAGATGGTGGAATAACAATACTAAAAAAATGATTACGAGAAATAATCTTTTTATGAGTGGCGCTTGAGATCTGTAGCCTTGCCCTATTAAATCTCTCATATTATTATAAATCGGTATCACTTTTGATGCAAATTGTAATAGCAATTATCAACAGTTGTTAATTTAGTACCAGCATAAATGCCTCCTGTATGGGAGAATTTACTTTGTTTGACCTTATTCTCAAAATAGATTATTTTTTAAAAATAACCAACATTATTTTATAAAAAAGCTTTTAATTTTAATATTTTAATTTTGGGATTTTCCTATGAAGTACTGAAAATTAAGTGGTGATGGGGGGGGGCATCTTTAAGATCTTAATATATTTCAAGAAATTTCATATTTTTCTTATTACCTCAGTGAAATTAAATGCTCAAGATATGTTTCTCTTTGCAGTTATACAAAACATAGCCAAATGTGGTTAACCGCATTGTCCTATGCCTTAATTTGATATGCATTTTTGCATTTATGAATCAAACATCTGGACTGATTTCATATGCTTCCATGTAAGAGAGAAGACATCAATGAAAAATCGGACGATGATAGTGTTACCCACCTTTAATATCTCAGTAGGCTTTAAGAGGAAGGGGAAAGGTGCCTTTGCTTGTAGGCATGCTCTGAATAGGTGGAATTCCGGGTTGATGTGAGCACAGTCAATATCTGTATGTATGGCATATTAACAGCTGCTCTCAGTTCACCTAATGCCTCTCACGTCGTGTGTGCTTATGACATAGACTGCTTATGGTGCTTATTCAGAACTAGCTTCTAATACAATCCATAGAAATGACCGTCATTTGCAATTTAGAGGAAATTTGGCCATATTAAAGGTGCTTGTTCCGATTTATGTCTATTGTGTTCTCTACTTGATATAAGAGCCTGGCACTTGCACATACGCCCCATCAAGTACCGTGGGAAACAAACTTGCAGTTTTGATGGTAGAAGCAATAATGCGCATTGCAAAGCCTATTCAACACTGTGCTAATATTGATGGTTAACCATTTGGCTTTTTTTTTGTTTATATCTTGGCAATGAAATGGATATGAGGTCTCAAATTTCAGGACGACAAGGAGAAAAATACAGCCTTTTGTTTGACATCAAAATCGATATTACTTAGGGGTAAATCAGGGGGTCCCAAAGACACACCATTAAAAAATGCGTTTTAAAATTCAATGTTTGCATCATTTCAAAAATCCCCAGAACGTTATTCAAATTTAGTCTTGTTCTTGTGTATTTGGGTCCTACCACACACATCGATTTCACGAGGTCCGAAAACGTAACATCTACAGTGGTTATAGGTTGTATTTAAAGTATACTCGGCTATCAAATATAAATCTGGTACAAACATCCTTCGGGCTCTGGGATTTGAAACTGAATACCGAGACTGCAGCAACCCATATCACAAAATGTTTGCCTTCATATAAAATTTCCAACAGTGAAGTGTCCAAACAAATCGTAAGATTCTGCTACGAGGTCAAACAGTTAATCGTATTTTGTCAAGTCGCTTATTACGTTGCTGTAAATATGGACTGCAGTAAAGGTCACGCATGAACCATACATTGTTTGCACTGCTTTCACACGTGGTCAGAAATGGCTAATTCAAGAAATTATCTTGGGGTTTGTGGTCACGGATTCCTTGTTTTGAACGAACGCGGTACAGACAAGTAGTACTGTTACCACTTTTTTACCGAAATTGCTTTTTGTCATTTCTTTTTTGGTTCAATGCACAAATTAAAAGGTTGTTCGCCAGAAAGTTTAAGTAAAACATCTTACTATTGTTAAAACATACAGTTCTTGCTCACAGAAATTTCCTGAATTTTTTTTCTGCAAGTCTCTATTGGTCCCAGTTAATTCCAGTTTTATTTGGTCTTATATAGTGCCCTGGTAGTTGGCATGGGCATGTGTATATTTTGGCATTATATCATGTTATCAGAGTTGGCTTTGATTTCAAAATGTTTTCAAGGGTCATTGACGCCTTTGGCTATATTTTGTCTTGCAGCGATATTAGCCGGCGTGTTTCCACCAGCATTCCCTCTCAAGTTCCAACAGAAAGATATGAGGCAGGCCTTGTCACTCGCAGACCAAGTAGAGCAACCCTTACCCATCACAGCAGCTGTAAATGAGGTAAGATTTAACACGCGCAAACACCGGTACCGTCACTCCTCTTACTGTCGGGTACCCATGCTCGTTCGTAGGAATTGAAAACACCCCCTTTTCGCATTTTTTGGTTTAAAAAACCCTTTTTTATGCAAAATCACAAATTTTTAGAGCAAAAATATACCCCCTTTTTTTCGTCAAAATCATGATTTATTTTAATTTACACCCTTTCAACAAAACACGAACTGTGGTAAATACAGTCAACGAAACACAAATAACGAAATGAGAAAATATATCAGTATAGGCATATGTCGTCAGCTGAAGATTTGATGATTGATACTTTGTTGATGGAATCCATTCCGAAAATCACGGACAAAAATATAACTTTATTAATATGGGTAGCCTATTTCTATGACAGTGCGACCACCCTATTACCCCTTTTCAAAATTTTGTGAACTTTCCAAGTGAAAAAAAGCACCTTTGGGTACCCGACAGTAAGAGAAGTGATGGTACCAGGGTGCAAACCAAAGCCTCTGGGCTGTTCCCAGTAACTTCTTCAGAATGGGCACGAACATGCTTTTTTTTGCCTCTGTATGATTTTAATTTCCTTCCCTTTCAATATATTAAACCCCAGTTTACCTTCCTCGAGTCAGTCATGTCAGAGCGTTCAGGCAGTTGTTTTTGCGTGTGTATTTTGCACTGCCTGACATGCACGTGTGCGTGGGCCAGCGCCTTGAATCGCCGCTCGCGATTTAATGCTGTGCCTATTGCATTGCACACTGACATCACTGACTCGAGGAAGGTAAAAGCACTATATCAGTAGACAGGCCTCAAAATAAGAAAAAATATCAAGGGGCCCATGGGACCCTCAACTTCGAAAATTTACGAGTCCTAACTAATTTCAAGGGTCCTGTAACAAGATAGCAGTTGGGAATCTGGAAGTTTATCATTTTTTTTACGAGTCCACAGGACCCTTAACCCTAACCCTGACGTCGGTTTCTAGCCTATCTCCCGGGAGGAACTGAAGGAGTGAGGGAAGAGGGGAACAAGAAAAGTCGCATATTCGGGTGGGATTCGAACCCAGGGCCCTTCGGGCCCCAGCCCCATGACCCGGGATAGCACGCTACGGCGGTGTCGCTGGCCTGGCCAGCGATTTCGTGCCCATATGAGTCTTGGTTTGATGATGTCATCGCTACTTTCTGGACTTAGTGCATTTTTCTCAATTAACACAGTGAGTTTTGGTGAGATTTAGCTGTGCTAGGGTTAAGGTAAAGAATTTAAGGGTCCTCGTCTCATTTTGTGGGTATTTGAAGCGAGGAAGTGCCTTATTTCGAACGCTGTCAGAAGATCGTTTTTGTGTCACCTGTACTAGTGCAGTGGGACACATGCTAATCCTTTGTATGTTCGTCTCTGTATGCATGTATGCATAAGTTTCAGTTAACCGTTTTCAAATTGCATACACACCTTATTTCCAATTTCCTCCAAAATCAGGTCATAGGTGCACCATAGAGACTAGCATGTCATGGTAGGGTCCAAGGTCAAATAACAAGGTCAAAGGTCATTAGAGGTCAACTTCTGAAGAGAGTAAAGGAAAGGTGGATCTCAAAAGCAGGTGACACTAATGTTTGAGAACCGCCTTGTTTACTCTAAGTTGATTTTCAAACTAAAGTGAAACGGTAAAATTCTTTTAGCCTTAAATTGCATGGATCTTGGTCAAGTTTTAACAACTAAAGTTTGTTTTCCTTTCCTCACATTTCAGCTTTACAAGAGAGCGAAAAACATGGGACTTGGGGAGAGCGACATGTCAGCGGTGTATAAAGCCATGGCAAAGTGAGCCCTGTGCTATTAGGAAACAGAAAGTGACTGTTTTTTGAAGTCCAAGCCCATTTTTGTGTAATGAGAGCCTCTGTGTGTGGAGGCTGATGAATGCCACACCCTAGGATTGTCGCATTCACGTCACCAGACTGCAAAGTTCCAAAGAGACAAGGACTGAATCATTTTCAACATGTGAACTGTCAACCCTGGGTGTTAACATCCTGTATTCATTGTAATTTGAAAGGTCCGCTTGGGGCAACCTTTGGTGTAATCGGCCGGAGTTCGCCACCGGACAATCTGCGAAACCAAATTTTTAAGATGTTGAATGACACTAAGTGAGGAAAATATTTTTAAAATTGGAAATTTAATTTTCTGTCATTGTAGATAATTTTTAATACCACTTTCTGTTTTTTTCCCATTAAGTGTTTGTCCTTCATCTTGTACATTAGCTCTGAGTCTAGCCTAGATGACCAAATAGCCGTGCTGTTTTCTTGTTCGATATAGTACTGGAGCTGCTTTTCTGTGTGGATTTCAAATGATGCCAAAATGTATTTGACTCTTGAGTTAATTATCACAAAGGGTGTGTGTATAAGTTTCCCCATGCCCCCCCAAAATGGGACCTTTTATGGCAAAGGCGATCAACAATTTCATGAGGCATGAGGAAGTACAGGAATCTAACCCCATAGACTGCTGGTGAAAAAAGGGGAGTGGTAAATAAAAGCAGACAACAAGTTGGGTACTGGTACCTAAAGTGTGATGTTCTCATTGATGCATGCTCCTTATTGGCTAATCACTCTACATAAGTTAAGTATATAAAAGATTCAGCCGGTCACACACGGCCAACATCCTCATTGTGTCTAGTATTATTGGAAAGAGAATCCTCGCCAAATTGGTAATTTCAAATTTCACAGGGTGGATGATTTTTTTCCCTGCCTGCCCCCCCTCCCCTTTATGGTCAGTATCCCAACTCCTGGTAACCTTTGATGTTGGTCAAGTGGAGAATTGATTTGACTTCCATATTGATAAGGAGTGTTATAAGCAGCCAAATTTGCTTGAAGTACTTGGCTGTGGTTGTTACCCTTCCAGCTGTGGCAGTACTCATCTTGCATGAAGTATGAAGTGAGTTAACGGCTTATATAGGCTGTTCATTTAACCTCACACACACACATACTCTTTTGGTACTTGAGAGACATGGGTTTGGAAGAGCTTGGAAAAACTTATGCGAAAAAACACCTTTGAACAGCATGACCTATGACACAAAGGTCGGGCCACATTTCTTCCATTAGACTTGTTTACCAGTTGATGAACATACCGTCAGATGAACATACCATTGGATAGACGTGACACTGTACGAACAAGTGTAATACTCATATTCAAAGCGAGGGTGAAATGATGTAAATATTGTTTAGACAAAAATGCTGGGTGTAATCATTTATGAGAAGTAAAATGGAAAAATGATTACTTTTTAAAATCAAATCACCACTATCATGACATGTAGGAAATCAAAATCCTTAAAGCTCGATTCCGAAGTTCTACCCATATCATGTTACATGAATATCGTCACATTTGCCTGTTTTTATCAGCTGCTGACGTTCAATTAGTGCTTTTATTGCAAAATCACCTGGCAGAGTAGAATAATTAATGTTTCAAGAGGTGCACAGCAAGGAAATGGTATATTTTTAAATATTTTGCTCCTCTCTTTGAATCCTAATCGTATGAATGATCTTGGTAATATGCCAATTTCTAAAACCAGGGAAATTATTGGAATAAGAAAATTATTTATTAAATTTTGGTAAGAAACATTGTGTCATGGTGCAGAAGAAAAAAGCCATTGTTACATTTTACCAATCGCATCTACTTTGTATCATGTGCTTTATCCGGTTAACGGGAAAAAAGCACATGATATAGAGCAGATGCGAAAGGTGTAATGTAATTATGCCGAAAGAACAATCCAAGGGTTTAGGGCAATAACACCCCATCTGCAATAGCTGCCAGGTGTTAGATCTGTCAGGTAACACTTAATACAAACACAACTGACAAATGGCAGCTATTGCAGATGGGGCCTTCTGCACTAAACCCTCGAGTTATTACAGACCAATCATAACATAGTGCCTGTCAATGGGGTGAGCACCTAAGTGAACCTGTGCATTAGCTTCCAAAGGAAGTTTTTTGCTTGTTGGACCAGGATAATCATTCTTTGGCAATTAGGCTTGAAGATACATCTCATACCGAGCTTGAAGAGCATTTTGTAATAGTATTTTTCTCCACTTACACATATGCACAAACTATTGGCAAGCTCTCGGCAGGCTATCCGCAAGCTATCAGCAGGCCATCTGTGAGCTGTTGGCGGAGTGTCGGCAGGCCATCGGCAAGCTGTCGGCAGGCCATCGACAAGCTGTGAATAACCATTGGACAAAAGCACATGATGAATTCAGTGCTGAATGATGTTTCATTGTCTCAATGCACAGAAAATGACCATCGACAAGCTGTCGGCAGGCCATCGGCAAGCTGTCGGCAGGCCTCGTCAAGCTGTCGGCAGGCCATCGGCAAACTGTCGGCAGGCCATCGGCAAGCTGTTAAGTGTCATCAAGTTACTCTTGTGTAGAATCTGGCATGTCTTCAAGTTCCTGCTGTATAGAATCTCACATGGATATAACATACACACAAATCAGAGACAAGTTCATCTGATTAAGAACATCTTCCAAAATGGATGCTGTTTTCAACCGATCTGTGCCAAAGATTGTGGTGGTCGGCTGTGCTGTTTTAAAGGAGTGAAAAATACATTGAATCCTGCGCTTTTCCACTGGACCACACATACTCTTGAATTGAGACTTACTTTTCGAGCAGGGGTTCAGGGTTAAAGTCCTGTAGCCAGTACTGAGGGAAAAACCAATGCTGTATTTCCCCAATTAACCATGTAGTATTTTTTTTATTTTACCGCATCAGACCAGACTTTTGAATCTGGGATGAGGGTTGTAGGGAAAATAATAAAAATACCACCAGGGGAAATAATAAACTTTTCACTTGCGATTGACCAACGAATTGGTACCATTAGCTCATGAATATCCATGTAGCTCATTCGTGTAATAATGTTATACTGCTAACCTGTTTTAATTTGTATGTTTAACTTGAAAAAGATTGAACATGACAACCAAATTGCTTCCAACTATTTCTGTCTGCTGTGTGTGTATATGTCTGATTCCAGAGGGTGTTTGAGTCATTCCCACAATGCACCAGTTTTGGGAAATTTCACCTCAATATGGTCATGTGATCTCAAAAAATTCCTATTCTTAACACATAAAAACCCTGACTTTTACACTCATTTTAGCCCACAAAGCATTAGTACGTGTGAATTTTTTGCAGGATCATGAAATGATCCTTTTGTGGTCCTTAAACAACTAAAACACTTTTTATCTTTAAGTACTGACATGTGTTTAGTACAGTACAGTATAGGCACATTGCAATGCATTATGGGATTGGTTCAAAACACCCTCTGGTTTGCTCCCAAGAAGATAAAGAACCTGTTGGTGATGTACAATTACTGTGTGCAATTACTTAAATAAGAATGACCCTCCCCCCCCCCCCAGTGGTCATGATTCCAGAAGAATTTTGTGCAACTTTCAAAGAAATGGGTATTGGTCATGAATACTCATCTTTCCAGAACAATTCTGATGAAAGATTATTTTTTTTCATGCATACCTACAAAAAGGAACCTAAACCTCATTCACTGAAAAAATGTAATGTGGGAAAAAATAATAACTGAAGGGAATTTGCTCCTGAGTACTCCACTAGATGCTTTAAAGTGGGCCACACCACCCATACACAGCTGTTTGACCCCATACAAAATTGTCTTCTATTTTTAGAACAATTTTAAGCAGTGGCGACACAATTTTGACAACTGATATAAGTAGAGACATGCAAGAGCTATCATCTCTGCAAAAATCAGACAAATCCATTGCGGGAATCTTGCCATATAGGCCTACAAAGGTCATGATTTGCATGTTTATATACAATAGCGCCCTCTATAATTCCAATTCTCCATAAATGAACGTGGAAAACAAATTTTTAAAGAAAAATCATAAAAATACAAAAAAACAAACCAATTATTAAAATTAAAAATTTACACAGGATGTAGTTAGTGACTAAATATTCCACAGTTTGTCAAAAGTGTGTCGCCGGCGATAGTTTTTGTTTTATTCTGGTTTTGTCATAATAAATGAGACTTTCGAACAGCTGTGCATAAGGGCTTTTGTGATGTGGTGTTTGCAACACATGCATTCTCATATCTGGGTCCTCAATGTTGGCAGCTATGGGAAAGAATTTTTTATTGTGCCACCACCCTGTGAATCCACCCTATGAATTTGACAGTCTCAACACCCGAAAAATGGAACTGCATGTTGAAGGATGTGGTGGCAGAATACTGAAATCAGCCCCAGGTATGTACAGGTCTAATAGGTTGAACTTGGCCAGACCTGTTCTCCAGAACAAACCAAGCATGCATAGGATACAAAAGAATCACCTGCTGAATTAGCTGGAATGTTCAGGTGAACCAGGTTTGCTGCATCTGTATTATCTGCATGCTGGATGATCTGGAGGGCAAACTAAGTCCATTCAACATAATTGCTTTCTCTAAAAGGACCCTAGTTACAAAGTTAACATTTTCTGATGTGTACAGATTTTAATGGTTAAATTACAAGCTTTTAATGATTTAATAATTGTTGGATTAGCCTTCGAATATTAATATTTGTCAAAGTAATCATTTTTCTCATTTCTGTAAGGTTTTGCGCTACTGCTCATTAAATGACCTTCCCAGCATTAATTAAGTGGACACAAATAACAATCTTATCAGTATCATAGCAAGGAATAGGTGAAAATTCTTCGGGTACACAGTGAGCTTGAACTTAATTCTGGGCTTAATTCAAACCAGGCTTTAATTGTTCATTTACTGTGTAATAGTTGAGGTCAAGGGAGTATGGAGCAGAGTTTGTAATCTCAATATTATCCAAGATACTTTGATTTCTAAGCACCGAGGGTCTCCATTTGAAAATCCTAATTATGATACACTAGGTATTGTGATGTGTGGTGCGTGACATGTTCATAGGCTAGACTGGAAGAGGTCAATGGTTCAGGCCCGACTTTTAAGCATCAATAACATGTTAAACTAATGTTACGATTAGTGATCTGCTTAGCATCAATAACATGCTTAATTAATGGTATAATTTGTATTTATATTAATTGAATTTTACAGTTATCAATCGGATACCCTCTACACTTGTAATTGGTGTGCAGGATGTGTGTTGAGGTTGGAAAGTGTGGGGCATATTTCTGATGCATTGCTTTGAAAAGTACTTCATTGACCAAAAAATAATAAATGTTGAGTTATTAGTGTATGGAAATGTATTCTATGGGAAGAGACATTGTTTACACTGGGGAAGGATTTGAAGGGAAAATTTATGTGAATATTTTGTGTGAGTGAGGAGGGAAGGTGAAATTATCATCAAGGAGGGGGCTTAACTTTTAAAATGGAGAAATTTTGAATGCAGGTAAAGAGGACCAATAATGAATGCCCCCATTTTAAATTATTGCAGACAATATTTTAGTCAGTAGCAATTGTGGGAAGCCATCTCAAATCCACTGACCCAAGACCTGGGCTTGACCTCAGGTCATTTAGGAAGCCATATCAAGAAGTCACTGGGGGAGGAGGGGTTAAACATTTTCAACCAAAAAAATGTGCATTCCCATTTGGTCGGCTATATCCAGCACTGTCTGGTGTACGGCCTTGACACCATGGTGCTCCACTCACAAAAAGGGATTGATGTCTGAACAAGCTCAGGAACATGTACAATGGCTGCATCCATGGCTGTATGGAATTAGCATACCGGCCAACTAAAATGGTATTTTTTAATGCATTTTGACGTGAACAAATGTTGTTTCTTCGAAGATATACACTTCACAAAATTAAAGTGACAGGAGGAGATTTTTTTAGGATAGAAATTTCTCTCAAATTTCATTTGATGGGTTGTAAACCACCTACCGAGAACGTTCTGAAGGTTTATTGAACAAACAAGTTCAAAAGAAAACCGCAAACCTTGTTTTGAACTTGCTTGCTATCCTAATCGTCCCATAGAAAACCATGCTTCGACTTTCTGTCGTGCACGACAGAAAGTACTAAATCATCAACTTAATACATAAAGACGGCGTGTTGGGCTTATTCACTTCAGGTGTGATCTAATACATTGGTAAACATTCCAAATATGCAAAAAACCGGGGTTCGACAAAAAATTGGGGGCGCTTCTTTCTGGAAATCTCCTCATGTCTCTTTAAAGTGATGATACATTTGATATGTATTATTTGGGTGAGTTGTGCACATATTGAAGAGTTTCTGGATGGCAATTCTGCAAAAACAAAAAAACAGAATTAATGACGACGACTATGTCAGAGAATTCAACAAACTCTGACTATACACGTTACCTGGTGATAGTTTAGGCCAGTATTAAGTACCATTATGCCCCGGACACTTCCACATTGTGCAATACATCTGTCCGACTAGTGTATACCCCCCAACACTGCATAATGAGAATTTAGGCATTCTTATGCAGTGGATACAGGTGGGGTTTGGTGTACAAAGAGGTCATGTTTTTTTGTGTCAGCTGTGAAATACAGGTGATATTAAAAAGTGTTTTGTCATGCTAGCGGAGAAATAATTGGCATTTTAATTAATATAATCGAAATGGGAAATATTTTCAGAACAAAACAAATCCTATCTTATTCTTTAATTCAAGCAACCTGTCCAGCAAATAATGTCATATTTCAGAACCATTTTTGTGAAGTCAGCTTCTGGTATAATAATATTGGATGGTTTTATGTCACCTGAACAAATGTTCACAGAGATGCTAACCTGTCGCTCACTTTCTGCATCTGTCTGGATGTTGAAGTTACATGAAATTTTTTGTGCCAGAGTTAAACACTTTAATTCCAATTGTATACGAAACTTGGGTCAGATGCAATATGGGAACTTTCATATGGTAATGAGGTCAAAGGTCATTCCAAAGTGGGTTTAGTGAGTTTGTTACTAAGAGGAGGTAAAGTACTCTTCCCACAATGCATTTCTTCCAATTAAATTTTAGCACTGGTTTTTTTTTTTTTTTTTTTTGGCCTTGACACCATGGTGCTCCACTCACAAAAAGGGATTGATGTCTGAACAAGCTCAGGAACATGTACAATGGCTGCATCCATGGCTGTATGGAATTAGCATACCGGCCAACTAAAATGGTCTTTTTTAATGCATTTTGACGTGAACAAATGTTGTTTCTTCGAAGATATACACTTCACAAAATTAAAGTGACAGGAGGAGATTTTTTTAGGATAGAAATTTCTCTCAAATTTCACTTGATCGGTTGTAAACCACCTACCGAGAACGTTCTGAAGGTTTATTGAACAAACAAGTTCAAAAGAAAACCGCAAACCTTGTTTTGAACTTGCTTGCTATCCTAATCGTCCCATAGAAAACCATGCTTCGACTTTCTGTCGTGCACGACAGAAAGTACTAAATCATCAACTTATTACATAAAGACGGCGTGTTGGGCTTATTCACTTCAGGTGTGATCTAATACATTTAGAATTCAACAAACTCTGACTATACACGTTACCTGGTGATAGTTTAGGCCAGTATTAAGTACCATTATGCCTCGGACACTTCCACATTGTGCAATACATCTGTCCGACTAGTGTGTACCCCCCAACACTGCATAATGAGAATTTAGGCATTCTTATCCAGTGGATACAGGTGGGGTTTGGTGTACAAAGAGGTCATGTTTTTTTGTGTCAGCTGTGAAATACAGGTGATATTAAAAAGTGTTTTGTCATGCTAGCGGAGAAATAATTGGCATTTTAATTAATATAATCGAAATGGGAAATATTTTCAGAACAAAACAAATCCTATCTTATTCTTTAATTCAAGCAACCTGTCCAGCAAATAATGTCATATTTCAGAACCATTTTTGTGAAGTCAGCTTCTGGTATAATAATATTGCATGGTTTTATGTCACCTGAAAGAATGTTCACAGAGATGCTAACCTGTCGCTCACTTTCTGCATCTGTCTGGATGTTGAAGTTACATGAAATTTTTTGTGCCAGAGTTAAACACTTTAATTCCAATTGTATACGAAACTTGGGTCAGATGCAATATGGGACTTTCATGTAATGAGGTCAAAGGTCATTCCAAAGGTCAGAATCATTTCAGCGTGACACTATACATGAGGCAACACTAATGATCTATGGATCCCTTGTTCGGTTTGATACCAGAAATTAGCGAAATAGTGGGTTTAGTGAAGTTGTTAGCTAAGATGAGTTAAAGTACTCGTCCACTCTTCCCACAATGCCTTTCTTTCATTAAGATTTTAGCATGGGTTGTCACATAATCTATAGTGACAAAAAGTGCCTATATCAACATACCTCATCTCAATCTTGCACTTCAGGTGTTTTTGGTCACAATAGACTCACGTGTCATTGGTCACAATAGACTCATGTATCAACCAGTGCAAAAATTGTATTGGAAGAAATACATTGTGGGAAGCACACTATACCCCCTTTTATACACTCTGGTATGAACCTCAAGTCATTCAAGTCATTTGCCACAGTAAGTGCTACAGCAAATCTGTGGTACTAAACTTTGTTCATCACCTAATAGGCAAAAATTATTCAACTTTTGTTTATCTGCCTGTGAAAGTAATTCCGTTTTACACCCGCACCTCTTGCCACAAGTCTGCGCTGCGCACACATCACACACTGCGTCTGCTGCGGTAGTGTTGCTTGTAGTTTTGCCCCCACTATTTATCAATTCGCGGTGTGAAGAGTCTTGCCTATTTGGTGATGGACAAAGTATAGAGCAACTAGTTTGCATAGACCTTTTGTTATTCAGTGATCTGGTATGTGTGTGTCGACTGGATGGTTGGTGCTAAGCAGTAAAAAGTGTTAAAGGAAAATGTTTCACTTCCTGCTTCAGGAAATATTGCAATTAAAGGCTGACTCAGAGATTTCCAGATGAGGGCGCCCTCAATTTTCAAAGAAATCAAGTTTTTTTTCATATACATAATGCTTGTCCATGTACAAGTCACTGTGTGAAATAGCTAAGCTCAAATCGAAGTTCTTCATATAAAAAATCACAACTTTGTTATAAAATTCCGGATCCAGAGTTTTTGTTATACACGGTATCCTATGGCACGTAATACTGTACATAAATGTTTACTGCATCAAAACGAAAGATCGGATTCATCTCACACTTTGGAATTGTACATTTTAGGTTACTATCTTTAGTTCTAGTTGACAATTTTTAATTATTACACAAACAAATTATATTTCGAAATCTCTGAGTCAGCCTTTAAGTGTTGTGGTTTATACTGGACAAAGCTTTACAAAGACAAATTACCAATTATGTACAAATTCAATGTTTGAAACTAAATTACACGACTACGGCTGTCATCAACATGTGATATTGACATGTTGACGCTGGAATAATTTATATCATGTCAATATGAATACTGCCTATATGTTGACAAAAAAAGTGGATGACAAATGCAACAACAATGCTCAGAACCCACAAATATAGTTAATGAAGGAAAATATTTTAATTATGAAGAAATTACAACATTGGATGGGATGAGCACATTAAGTGTATCTTATTTCCCACAGTTTTAAAGCCTGTTATATACTTCAGTCGCAGCCTGCGATTGGCTTGCGCAATGCCGGATTTTGACCCAAGATTGTGTTACGCATGCTCATGAGCAGAAATCGCTTGATGCGACTGGGAGTATATCATTGGCTTTAGCATAAGTCAGACTGCAAAGTACTGTTGTTCCTGAATTTTGGATGCAAATCGGACCGATTGACAATCCTAAAAATTTGAACATGATGCCATTGGAATTTGAAATACTACAACTTTTTGACGAAGATCTCAATGACAGCTTTAAACTCAATACAATGAGACACAGTTAAAGAAAATGTAAGCTCATGGCATGATGGGTAATTGAGTAGATAGAATACAACAATTTGGATGGCAACTTCACTAACCCATTAATAAACTGTTTGAAACCTTTTATTGCGTAGGTCACATATGTGTTGCAATGCCGTGTGTAGTCAATGGTGGAAAGTGTTATTTCAGAACACAGTGCAGGGTTTGAAGTGGTTTCAGATTCATTTTGCTTATAGGGCTGTCTACGCTGACATCACAGAAGTTATAGGGCGGCCATTTTGCAGTGGGGGATTGCCATAGGTCGCCGTGTAAATTGGCGTAAAATGCACCATATTTTTATCTGAACGATAGCAGGAGACTGTAATGGTAGCCACTACTTGGGAAATAACATGCATATTTTAGAATGCCTATTCGTTTCACTTGCATGCTAGAAACAATCCAAAGAAATGGTCTTGTTCTTTGTTTTCACCTTCGATGAACCAGGGCTGCGATGAACCAAGATTCAGAGTTATTAGAAAGTACACGCAGTGTTGTGTGTCGCAGAGTGATACTGCGAAACGAGGGCCGATGATAAAGGATAAGCACCGGCAAGTGACCTGTATGAGTAGATAGCCCTATACCATATTAACAGAATATTTTATGTTGCACTGCAGGGGGGGACTAATCACTGTAGCTTACTGTGAAAAAGCTCAATTTTGTGGCAAGAAATTTTCACAAAACCGGCAACAGGTCTTTCGTAGCAAATATTTTGACCAATTTCACGTTCATCAAGCTATAGAATTTCCTTTAAACCCCTTGAGGTCTTATAGCCAATTTGGTTACTGTATAAGTGGAAATTTCCGCGAGGTTCTTATTTTCGCGAGTGAACATAAAAATGCGAAAAATAAAACTTCGCAAACATAACTTTGTCCAATATATTGCACTTGCCGTGGTTTTCGTTCATACCACCCAACAGGGAAATATAAAATCTCTCCCGGAGCGGCAATTCGCCCCAACGTTAAAATCACAAAAATATATGTACGCGGAAATTTCCACTTAAACAGTTTTGTGAGGTTATTGGATTAGCCAATTGGCATCAGGGTTACAAGTCGTCTAAATGTGCATAAAGATATGAGGCCTATTTTGATTGGTTTCTCAGAGGTTATATAATGTTATATTGTGTAAGAAAGGTGGTAGACCTCGTGAGGGTTAAAGAAAACATTCTCAGCAGCTATTTTTATGTGAAATTAACCCTATCGTGTAATTGGTGAAAATTAATTGCCTGTAAAATTCAAATACTGTATAGTGGGAAATTTTTGCTAGATTTTTATTTTCCTCCTTTTTGCGGTAAACTTTTGAAGGGTGAAAATTTAAGTCTTGCGAAAATGTTTTTGGACCCCATAAGATTTAACATGTTGCTGTTTGAAACCATGAATTATACAAACTGCAAACTGTAAAAATCTCAAAACAATTACACTAGAATGTCCCACTTTGCAGGATTTAGTATATCTCCCAAAGAGTCCAAAAAATTAACAAATATTTCTGGATGATGTTTGGGCTGAAATTGTGTGCTCTCGGTGCAGCTGCTTTAGTGTCATTATTAAATATGCAGCTCGTTCAGAATCATGGTATTTATATTTCTACCTGGAAATATGAGAATTATTCGGATGGGCTGCTATTGTTTTCCTGCATGGATGCACATTTGGGGTTTTTCATAAAGGTCCAGAAATGCATTTCACACATAATGGCAAAATATTGTGTACCTGAAGTTGTGCTTGCGTCGACAGTTTTAGCTCTGTGAATGTGGCGTGAACTCCTAAATTCCCATGAGATTGTATGCTTATGTTTGCATTTATTGTATCATGTTTTGATGAAACCCAAAACCCCTTAATGAGGTATATGTGTTGATACGCTTTTGTAAGTGTGGTTGTCATCAGTCTGAGTTCTCCCTTTATTTTGTTTTCTGCACAAATAATGATTAATGAATGATTGGAATATGTCTTTGAACATCGAATTACTTGAGAATATTAAACTTTTCCTTTGTAACTGATGTATAGGTGCTTGCAATCAATTTGTATATGCACACACATTCAAATTTCAGTGTGCATAAATATAGCTGGACATTAGCAGTAATAGAGTTGCACTCAATTAAGGGACAGGATGGATTTAAAGCGGCACTGGCACATTTTCACAAAATATGAAATTTCTTCAATTTGCTCTCAAATGATAGTCTAGGCCATTGGAAGAACAGAGATATATTTTACACATAAAAATAACATACCCCAAACAGATAGGGACATTGATATGAGGATTAATACATCCAGGTAATTTGTAGGCACACTATTAGTTTTTCCATAACTTTTAATCAACAATGTGTAATATTATTTCCATGATTTTTTGACGTCGTACTCACTGATATTAAAAAAAACCCGCCAAAGTTATAGACGTCAAACAGTTGTGAAATAGCGTGAAGAAACATGCAACCGGATGTGTGGTTCGTTAGTGTTAAAAGCCATTTTCGTCATCTTCTGAATTTCGTTGTCGGCCGGCGACGCAAATTAAAAAATCTTTCTGTTTACTCATGAGGAAGCTGATTTGTCTTAATCATTTTCGGGTGAGGGCTTTTGTATATAAAAGCTTTGACAACCATGACAAAATATCGTTTTAAAAATCTTGAGGGCGCCCGTATTTTTAAGCCTGTGCCAGTGTCTCTTTAAGGAAAATGGCCCAATAGAAAAAAGCTGTTTTTGGGGTCTGTCTGTGGCAGTCAGAGGGTGTTTTGGAGTCAATCCCACAATGAACCAGTTTTGGGGAAATTTCACCAACTTCAATTAGGGCTGTGATCCCATATAACACCCTATTATTCTTACACATAAAACCACCTTTACTTCATGTTCATTTAATCCCACAAAGCGTTTAGTACTTAGGGATTGTTTTTAGCATATTATGAAATTCTTGTGTTTCGAAAACTTTTTGAACACTTTTTAAATCAATCCCTAAACACTGACATTTTTAGTACCGTACAGTATTGGAACTTGCTATGCATCACACGGGATTTCTTCAAACACCCCTCTTATTTTGGGCTTCAGCAGTTAAAATCCTGTTTCTCAAAACCCACCTTAAACCAGAAAAACTGCCTTAAAAATAAAACGAAACTGGGAAAATGGTCCCCCTCTGACAAGTGACCCCTGTTAAGAAGTAAGCCCCCGGCTCAGGTCTCGATATGCTAGATTCTTGAATTCTGCATCATTAATAATATGGCTGGGGGATCTGTGAAAGGATGGGTGAGAAATTATCTTTTGTTTTGAAGCCAATTTTAGCTTGCCAGCCCGATTATCATGTGTAAATGTAAAAATGTACAAAAAATATGCACTTATATTTTTCCGTATCATGCAGCAGCCAGCCATTTTGGTTTGGTATTTGTACTTTTAATCATGACTGTAATTTAGTTTCATTCTTTGTACAGCAACTGCTTCTGTTACCACCACGAGTTTACGTCGTCTTGTATCATATTATAGGCCCTTTTTATTTTTTAGTTGCGTAGTTACTATTTTGTCTAGTCCAGACTTTGTGATCATTTCGAGTGAAAGAAAACCGAAAGGATTCAATAAACCGCAGATAGATTCCCCTTGTATACCCAATCAAAAACATTGTTTTGTGTGTTTTTAGTGTTTGGTCATGATTCTTAAACTACAATCGCCAGTATTCTAATTTTTTTCTTAAAGAGACCTGAGATCTTCTCCAGAAAGAAGCCCCCGCAATTTTGTTGAACCCCATTTTTTTCCATCTTTGGAAGGCTAAGAGTTGTCACAATACTGACTCGAGATTCTGCCGATAAGTAATCTTCTGATCAACCTTCACTCCCAGATAAGTTGGGTAGGATTGTATGGCAAGAGACGCTCGCATTGAGGTTGATGTGAAGCTGGCGATGACCTCTTTGGTGTGAAGATGGAAAGGCAGTAGCGGTGGATTTGGCTTCACTACTCAGCTTGAGTCTTCAGGTCCTGAGATATGCTGCAAGTAGGATCATAATCTGCAGTAAGTTTACTTTCTACTCTACTCGTGTCTACTTCAGTCCAGCTTCTTCTGTCCAAGTGATGAAGGGCAAGATCGTCGACGTAGACATATTGGTCTGGATGTTGTCAAGGTAGATCGCTGATATACATATACGAAGTTTGAGAACAGAATGGGAGCCATACTGATTCCTTGTGGACTCTGTTCCTCAACGACGCAGTCGAGCTGCTTCTGCTATCACCGGTCCTAAGAACGAAGGAATGTTTTGCAATCCATATACATATGAATCGTCAAGTTGAAGATCCGGGAGGGTCCTTAGAAAGCTTGAGCTTCAGCCCTGTGCCACAACGTGTCCATATTCTTCGTAAGGTCAACCAAGATGACGCCTGCCTTACGACGCTTTTCAAAGCTCTCCTCAATCTCATTGTGAGTTTTACAATCTGATTGACAGTGCTCCGGCCATGCCGAAATCCTGCTTGTTCGTCACGAAGAGAGGATTCACAATGGCTTCCAGCCGGGCCAGGATCAGCCTTCTCAAGGAGTTTGCAGGAAACACACAGTAGTGGGATATTGGACGGTAGTTTGCAGGTTTCAACGGCTTTTTTGGTTTGGGATAGTGCGATGATGGTCATGATGGTAGCCCTCCTCCGCATCTTGGGTAAGGACTGGGTAAGGCAACATGTGTCGAACTCAAGAGACAATATCGTTGGCCCTGCAGTGCCTCACAGATCCGTCCCCACTGGTATATTATTAATATAGGTGCTCTATAGCATCGGTAAGCGCTCTTGGTGAAGAAAAGGGGTGGTTGAAAAATGGCCCCGTCCACCTCAGGGGCTCGACAAAGTTTTGGTGATCTCTTTTTTGAACAAGCAAGTGTATCCTTCTCAATAAAATCCTCCTTGAAACGACCATTTGCAAGGAATTGAGATCATCATATGTGCTCCTCAGATAGCTAATGAGGGGGATTTTTGGGGTTTTTTTTTTTTTTTTTTTTAATTAACATTGTTTATTTCTTGCTTTAAAAAAAAAACGTTCATGTTGAAGGCTTTATTCCTCTCACATATTAATGCAAAATTTAGGTCTTTTATAATAACGTTTTGAAAGGCAAGGTCCCATTGTCCTATAATTCCAGTCAGTGTCCGTGTGACTGAGTGTCCCACCTTCCATCTAGCTATTGTGTTTTCCATTGAGTGCTGTATGCAACCTTTGTTTCAGCACTGTACCCAAATGGCCTCGTTTACAAGTCACGGTTTATTCCGTTCATGTTGCTATGTGCTAGGACCTCTCTCAGGGGGGACACTCAGTTGTCTTACAAAGCCGGGGCAAGGTAACCGTGCCAATGTATAAGGGATCAGGACACCCATCGCGACATGAGGACATGAGATCTCAGTCATCAAATTGAAATTGTGATAATTAATCTTTACATTTCATATTTATAATGAAGGCTTGGTTATCTAATATTGCGAAATTTTTGGCTTTAAAGTTGCCATGGTAACCCAGCAAGATAGTTTTCAACTGTCGCGGAACCTAGCGGCCCCGTCTCAATCAGTACAGTACCTGATCGGTAACTTTGGAGTGAAATCATGTTTCAATATTTATTATTTTAGTCAAAACTTTTTTTTTCCTAAGATTTTAAATTCCACAGTTCGTTCTGGCTTCCTCTGTGCCTCTCGAGCACCAGCACTGCCAACAAATACCGCACCATTATTCGGATTTATAAAAAAAGGATTTGGTTGTTTTGTTTTGATGGCTTACGAAGTAAGTCTATAACATATTGCTGGCGTGATAGATCAATATGTTCATCAAAATTGATTTCCAAATTACGACACGTATGAATAAAAAACAGTGATATATGAGAGTCAGCAAAGGTCTCTGGGCCCAAACAACTCACCCCCCTTTGGAAATACATTGAACAAACACGCCAAGAAACATCGGGCATAACTATCAAGAAAACGCACAGAAATTGTTCACTTGTAACACTTTGTAACACATTTCTTGTTATACTCCTTCAATACTCTTGTTCAGCCTGTATTTGTCTGGTGACTCTTTGCATCATTGTTAGTAGGGTCTCTACCAAGTAACAGGGAACCCTTTTTGGACATCAAGGTCCGTACCTGTCACGTGTAAGTGTGTTGGCCTGGATGTTTGTTTTTGTATAGATAGCCAGGGTCACTGCATACCCTGTCACAACACCAGTTCTTTCATTAGCATGCCCAGTAATTTTCCACTAGTAGGTACAGGTAGTGCAATAACTAATTATTTTGTCCCACACTGGAGTATGTTACCTCTGAAATGTTAGAAAGTTTTCTTTGTATGACAACTAAAATATGATCTTTTTCCTTTGAATGCCACTTCAATGCATTTTTATGACTATTGTTTTTGTTGCTACTAGGTGTGCAGTTGTGTGTGTGATTGCATGTGTTGTGTGTGTGTGTGAATGGAAAGTACGGTTAATGGTAAAAAATGTGGAGATACAAATTAAAAATTTTGGGTATGACGCAAACAATAAATCTACATGGTGGGGAGGGGTCTCACTTGGGAGAAGTATGGTTCTCAACTTGGGAGGAAGTATGGTTATGTACCGCCTATAGTCCCATTCATTTTCAGGCTCTTTTTCAGTTCCAGGACTCCCATTTTAGAACATTTTTCATTTCACAGAGACCCTACTTCATTCCAAGCCAATATTCAACATCTAAACCAATTTCTTCTTTCAAAACATCCCCTCAAAAAGTCGCTATAAATAGAGGGGAATCGTAAAACAGCTTATTATTTTCTTAAATGTTCTGACAACCTAGTTTTCGGAGACCACCCATTTTTGGGGCTCAACCCAAATTGGTTGCCCCCCCCCCGTACAGGTTTTTTAAGAATGCCAATTGAAAAAAAAAACTCAGGAGAAATTCTGTACTGACAAACAGTTTAATAAGACTTCAGTTTGACAGGCGCAGTGAATAATACTTTTTTCATGAATCTTGGTTGCCAACAGGTGATAAAGGTTTTCCGTAAAAAAAAAGGTTGATTTGGTAGTAATTGGTGGCTACAGGAAGGGAATGCCTATACAAATGCAATTTAGCTTCATAAACCATAATCATGGTTTTCATAATAACTCTTGACCATTCTGACCGTGAGGATTTAGTTTTGCTTCTGCAATTTCTGGCAATTGAAAAATTGGGGAAGATGTCCAATGGAAGAAAGATTCATTTTCTTCAAAGGTTGTAATAGAAGGTTGGAGAAACAAGCAGTTAATGTGTACTGTAAGTAATTTCTTTTCTGTTCTAATCTCAAGCCTCCTCCCTGGCCGGGGTCATACACAAGCCCTTCTATTCTCAATGTCACTAAATTGTACTGTTTTATTCATTATTAAATCCCCGATATTCCACCTTAAGCCATAAATTGTGCTAAAATTATTTTTTGTACAAAAACCTATATTAGTTAGGCGTGTAGCCGTTTTACCTGTTAAATTCTTTACACTAATATTACTGCCCGGTTTATGGATTACCAAAATCAGTGGTTGACAAGGACAACGTCAGTATTCATTGTGTGGTGGAGGTTGTTGGTTGATGGGTTGGGTAGTCGTAATTGATTGGATACATGATCCAATGGGTTGGTGATGATTGGTTGGGTGATGGAGTATGGCATCGACAGGGGGATTTCAAGTTTGTTCCATTAGTAGGCACATACCTTTAACATTTGGAGCCATTTTACCATATTTTGGTTGTTTTTTCTTTTATTTACTGAGGAGATTTGCATTTTTAGACAAAAACAGAAATGATAAGATGTCAAGTGATCCAAAATCAATAATATTTTTTTTCAGCCTAGCTATCATAGATAGGCTTATGCAATCAAGTAAAAGAATGATTTTTCTGTCAAGGGCAAGCACTAACATATAACGAGTCTTTTGTATCTTGTTCCATTCTTGTGAAAATCACAGTTAGCAAGTCTTTAAATTTTTTGGGGTGTCTTTCTATGAAATCACAATTTTTTGAAATTTTGAGTTTCAACTTGGTTTTTTTGGGGGTATGTTTTTGTATTTTTGCCCTGATTTCCAAGGTGACAAGTAGTAGGGGAGGGCATTTTTTTGCAATCAGCATCACTTGTCCTAGCTGCTATGGTGGTAATGCTAGCCTTGATAGGTGGCTATTGCAGCCTCAATGTTTTACCTGTGTTGGTCAGTGTGCTGCCAAGTTTACAAAACTGGTTTGCTGCCTACCTTGGTCAGGGACTTTGCAGGACACATCCCATCACTGTTGGTATAACAAGCTCAGTACCCTCTGGTCAAACAAATGAACATTTAGCAATATGCTTGTACATAGTTTACCATGGATCTGTCACATTTTGTACTTTAAAAAATGGTTTATATTTCAGTTCACAATGAACTTGTTTATTTTCCATAATAAGCCCGTGGCATGCACCAAATCAATAGAATTTCTGCTCGTTTATTCTGGTCAGTCAGATAGTATCTTCTACCCCTATACAATCATCCAATCATTTCTTTCTCAATTTAAATAAAGTCTGGAATTTTCTTGGATCCACAAACCTTTCCCCGCTGTTCTGGTGTCCATGTCTGGATCCCAGTCTGTGCCTGTCTCTCTGGCTGTTGCATGTTGTTAGTGTGTGCCCCTCATGTGTGTGTGTTGTAAAACAAGCTGTCAAAAATAAGAATTAACATTGAACAAATCTGTTTGCTCAGAGTCAAGACCAAGAACCATTTGTATGTACAATGTACATGTCTATATATGTTGTGTGTAGTGTTTGGTGTGTATGTATGTATGCAATGTATGTATAGAATGCGTGTGTGTGTGCATGCATGCGTCCATATTGATTATTGATCGGCTGGCGGCATGGACTGGCTGGATGGATGGATGGCTGGATGCTGGCATGGCTGGCCTGGCTGGACTGTCTGGCTTGCGGGATTGCTGGCCTGGACACTCGCTGCTTGCTAGGCTGGCTGGCTGTCTGGGATCTGGATGCTGGACTGGCTGGCACTGGTTGCTTGGCTGGCTGGCTGGATGGCTGGACTTGGCTGGCTGGCTGGATGGCTGGCTGGCTGGCCGGGCTGGCTGGCTGCTGACTGGCTGGCTGGCTGGCTGTGCTGGCTTGCTGGATGCTGGCATGGATGCTGGACTTGCTAGGCTGGCTGCTGGTGGCTAGGCTGGTGGCGGGCTGGCTGTGGCCCTGAGCTGGCTGGCTGGCTGAGGTGGGGGTTGGTGGGTGGGTGGGTGGGTGGGTGGTGGGGTGGGTGTACGTGGTTGGGTGGGGTGGGTGTGGGCCTGGGTGGCTTGGTGAGTTGGGTGGGTGGGTGGGGTGGATGGGTGGGCTGGGTGTCCCACGTACCGCCCATTGCCGTCCTCCCTTATCTCGTTATTCCGGCATTTCTTCCTTTGGACATTAACATATTATTATCATTACCTCTTAGAGGCTTCTGAAAGTGGATCCTTGTGGCACTCTTAGCTTTTTGTTTTATTTTTTTAACATAATCAACCTATATGTATAGCAAGTTGAATGCTTAGGTATAATAGTGTTTCAAAGACAGATATATTTATTTTGTATAGTGTTTAAAACAGATACATTTTTACTTTATGTCTGTCTGGGTCATTTTGGTTAAATTGTTGTAATTTGTTTCTCCTCTTCTCTCTCCCGCTCCAAGACTCTTGAGGCCATTCAAGCAAATTAGGTCAGAAGAAACCTTGGTCCAAGCTCGTTCATATAGGTTTTCACAGAGTGGGCCAATTAAAAGGGGCATGCTTTGAAAATCTCTGAATTTGTTTTTCATTCGCAGATAATTTGCTATAATCACATCTGGTCCAGAAGAATCCACTGGCCTAAGGCCCATATGGGGGGTTTAACAGATTGGATTCAAAGGTCACATGCAATTGAAACCAACTTCAGTTGGAAGAATCATACATCAACTGCTGACACGTGACCCATATGGGGTGTTAACAATTGGGTCAAAGCTCGTGTGTGCGGATTAAAGGGTCATTTTGTCATTAGGGTAAAGATATATAATTTGTTTCTTTTCTTTCTTCCGTGCTCCTCTGCCTAAACAATTTGCGCCAATTGCAGCTAGCTTAGTCAGAAGAGGCCCCTGACTCATGGGTGTTCAGAGTCTTCAGAGAATAACACCCATTGACCCCTATATGACCTTTTAACGCCCCTTTCTACAAGTGTTACACATTTTGCGACCACAAAGAGAGAGGCAAGACTTATGGTTCGAGAACCACCTTGTTCTTAATTACCAACTTTTTGTACCAAGTCAATTTGTTGATCATAGTATTTGTCTTGTAAGTTCAAATAAGGGTAGCACAAAATTATTGTCCTCTTTGATACCTCACTGATAGGACTTTGCATCATGAGCTCTGGGTTTTAATTACTTAATAATGGAAATTCAAGTATGATGTGCTAAACGGTCTTGAATTGCCATTAGGCCAATTGAGCAATTTCTGGGGGGAAGGAAAACCTTTTCAATTTCTTTTTTTAAATTAAAATGAAAGTGCATTTTACATTTAGGTTTTTGGACTACCTACTGGAAAACAAACTTGAATTTTTTGTGTGGCCTTAACAATGAACAAATTTCATGGCTATAGGCCTATTCCCTAACATCCTTTTCGGAAAAAGACTTCATACCTGACGATCCCGCAAGAAAAGGTGTAGCATTATTTGTTAGATCTAGGGAAATTTCTCCCTAAAAACAAGACGGTTCCGCTCCGTGATTTTCGAAAAGTGGAAAAATGCAGTTAAGGGACGTTGGATATGGTAATTATCACTTAGCATTCCATTTGTTGCTTGTAGGGCCTACCTATAAGTGGTTTCACTTAATTGTACAACTCACCCACAAATCTGGAGTAACCACAGCATCCTTGATGCTCTCGTTTTCATTTTACTAAATCTTTCAGCACTATGGAGTTACTGGTCCCTTCACAGTATCAAAAATTACGCCAAGATAAGAAAGTTCAAATGATATCAGAACACTTTGAACTCACATCAAGATTTAGGACTTGCTAAAAATTCTTGGAGTGGTCTTTTGTTTTAACAACCATTTTTAATGTGTTTAACACATAGTTTTTGTGAAATGTTACATGTTTCATGGATCATTCCAATGTTAGCCATCAAATATACAAACATATTAATCCATTTCATCAAAAAACTGATTTTGGCGGGAAATTGGCGGCCATTTTTAAAAATTACCACCTCCATTTTGTATTTCAATTGGCCCGCTCCTGTAAAACATTTATGATTGTATTCATACAGAACACTTGTATAATGCTAGCATTGTGTGATCTTTCCCAAAATTAAGTGTCTATGTGGCCTATATATTGAAACAGTATAGGTCTGGCGTCCATTTTGGTTTTATGCACAAATTTCCATTTTTCCCGAGTCAGCCATTTTTTTTTCTATTGTTAATATTTAATGTGGAAGGTTCTTAGAGAGATGTTTCCAACGAAAATAATTTCTGTTCTAATTTTTTCCATCGTATAGCTATTATTTTTGCTAGTTGCCTGGCCTATTACTGTCTGAGCTCTGTCTTTAGACAATACAACCTTCTCCAGCCACATTTTTCATTTTCTGGTTTCTTTTGTTTTTAGTACAAAGACAGTTCTGATATTGAAAGGTTTAGTTTAAATTATTAGAATTCCAAGATCTTGCCCATTCTTTTACTGCCCTGCTCTGCCCTCCCACCCCCCCCCCCCACCCCACCCCCGCCCAATTTGGCTGCCTCAAATACCATGAAACAGATGTAGTCTTTCACTCTCTTTTCCATTTCGATAATCGACTTTAGTCATTCGTGTCCCGTCGGATGCTCTGCAGGCAGCGGTTATTCTATTGCAATTTCTGGCAAGTTTGCTGGTGATTCCTGTCATACAACTTTCACTCCTAATTTCCCACTAGGGCGAAATCTAGCGGAGTCAAACCTGGGGATCTTCGCAAAAGAATAACCACTGCTTTTGCAAGCATCCAATGGACAAGAATGATTGAAGTGGATTACTGAAATGGAAAGAGAACGCAAGCCTGCATCCGTCTTCGAGGTTGCCAAGTTCCCCCAAGTGGGGGTGGGGGGGGGGGGGGGTTGGGGGCAGCGCAGTAAAGAAGATTGAGGAAAGATAATGGAATTTCTAATAATTGAAACTAAACTTTTCAATATCAGAACTGACCTTTGTCCAAAAACAAAAGAAACCATAAACAAAAGAATGAGCTTGGAGAATGTGTATTGCCTAAAGACGACTGAAAGAGTAACATCCGTGGATAAAATGAAAAGTGGTACAAATTTTCAATCGGCCATAACTCGGTCAATATGGGTCTCCTTTTGGAACGATTTTTTCAGTGGTCGGACACCTAATGAAAATGACAATGCAACTTTTCAGACAATATTGTTTTTGTATGGTTTACTCTTTTCTTTTTCGTGAAAAAGAGTGCGCTTTGAGGGTTCCTTTTGTTTTGAGACACCCGGTAGGAGATCACACCTGAAGTGAATAAGCGGAATACACTGTCTTTATGTAATAAGATGATGATTTGTAGTTTCTGTCTTCTGTCGTGCACGACAGAATTCAAAGCGTGTTTTCTATGGGGAACGATTACGATAGCAGGGCAGAGTTCAAACAAGGTTTTGCGCGTTTCTTTTGTTTTGCACAACCTGTTTTGTCCAATAAAATTTGGAAGCGTTCTCGATAGGTGGTTACACCGATCCAGTAAATGTGAGAGAAATTCTTATCCTAAAAAAATCTCACTGGTCCTGTTAATTCCTAATACACGGCGTAGGCACAGAGAGCTTGATACAGCGTTCATGCATTCGTGTGCCCGAACTTACGTATGAGTGACCTAGTGAGACTCACCAATCAGATTGCTCTAATAATACCATTGCCACTTCAGGTGATACAGAGTACACATTTGGTGGGGGTTTTTGCACGGTGTTTAGGTCATTGGTGTCCCAGAATTAAAACCAGGCCGTATCATTAACAGCTGAGAAGTGTAACAATGTTATGGGCTTTCACACACAATAAGAATTCGGAGTACCACTGCCTGAAGGGTTTGTTCAAGTCAGGTTAACTTCTGCCTGGCAGAATAAGAAAAAAAAATCGGACTATAACTAACAAAACCAGGTAATATCGATAAACTGTTAGCAGACCTTGGCTTCCTGGTTCCTCTTTTTTTCAAGCTTCTTTCTCCTGCAGAAAAAGGCTGATTCATTATTTCGCCAGGGAAGAGTGGAGGAGAATACAAATTTGAAAGCAAAAAGGGGGACCTGAAATTATTATCAAAAGAGGGGAACATGAACTTTTTTATATGGAGAAATTTTGCATAAATCGGGGGAGTGCTAAAAGTGAAGGGGGATGTGAAATTTTTCCCCTGAAAGAAAATTTGAAACTCTCCACCCCCCCCCCCCCCCAGCGTAATAATGACCGCTCCCTACGGATTGCTTTTGGAACTGTGAGCAATTCATGTGTACAGTAGCTGAAAGGTTAAGAGCATCAGCCCAGAAGGTTCATTAGACGAACGAGATACCAATAACCGAACACGGGAAAATTGAGAGAAAATATAACTTCTGCAATATAAATAATACCTTGCTTTAGGGATGCCATTCACCGTAGTATCTTAGTGCTTACAATTATTATTATGCTGTTCTAGAAATAAGAAACATAATTTCACTTCAATCCTGTGGGTCTGTGGTTTGCTTATAGCGCATAAGATTCGGACATCAGTTGTTGAAGGCGACTCTCCAAATCTTTTGATGAACTCACTCCTTGTTAGGACATCACCCCTACCTTCAATTCCATCCAAGACATAGGTGTGTGCTTTCCATCCTACGCACCGTGAAGCCAAACGTCCGTTTAAAGTTACCTGGTCTGGGAACCCCCTGAGCACTGTGATAATCCTGTCTACTTTGGAAGATTACCTTGACCCCTCTTTCTTATCGCCCACATCCAGAAAAAACGAGTAAAGTATGTTCACGCAATAACATCTTGAACAATCTTACTAAGCCCACATATATACCCTAAGATCGATAGCACTTGCTCTGTGCTACTCGTGTGCAGGGTGTGCCTGCCCTGTATGGGGAAGATCAACCCATGCAAAGAAGCTTGATCCAGCATTAAATGCCTCCAATCCACTCATCACAGGATGTCTCCGCCCAACTCCAATGGAGAACTTATACATCCTACCAGGCTCCACCAGACATCCCGGTAGTGTAGCAAGCATGCAAGAGCGTAGCTGCCAATTACCTAATGTGAAGCACCCTATGTCCAGACAGAGACCTGCTGCTAACTGCTTCAAATCCCAAGAGGTTTTTTTTTTAAACAAAGTCCACACCCCTTGAAACAGTCTCTAAGGAGTTTAAGAGAGTTGCCTTGTAAGTAACATCCATTGGTATTGAAACCGGTGAGCATCTTCCAACATACCCATCTCTGGCTTAGTGGCGTAGCCAGTTGGGGCAGAGGGGGGAAGAGTGCCCCCTCTGAAAAATGTTTTGAGGGGAAATCGGGAAATAAAACACTGATATTTATGTTAAATCAGCCCATTTTTTTATTCTTTGCCCTGCAACCAGGAAATTATTGCTTGTAATCGGGAAATTTGATGCAACTACCAGGAAATAGCCCCCTCGGAACCACTGGGCTGGCTCCGCCTGCTCTGGCTAATCAAATTTGATAACCACGGTGTTTGAACTTGATAAGATTTATTTGATTTATGTCTTACAATGTCCTGGATAGCCCAACAAAGCCTCGACTGGAAGCTTTTTTCCATTGGGGTCCATTCACCGGGACGGAATTGGGACAGTCCAGGGATAATACCTACTCTTTTTTTACAACTACTGGTTGATGTGCATGCAGCAGGTTACTCTCTGTACATGTGAACGATGGCTAACGTCCCGTCTGAATGACGGGCATTATCATGGTTCATTTGCCCAATTCCAATTTGAACCATGAGGAGAGCGAATCCAATTTCAATCAATAGCTCTTGACAATTAATCCAAATTAGTACCCGATTAAATCCCTGCAATGTCCCGCCGAGGTTGAACCGGGACCTTTATCACCAAAGGCTAATACCCAATCAGTGGACCAATCCTATACCAGTGAGTATCTACAGAAGGGTCCCAATCACCCTCTCCAGGACTCCCACTTTTTTGGCTTTATGGTAGTTAAACAACTGGAGAGCAGCAGTATGAATTTTTACAAAGTAGAGGTATGTCATCAGGACCTGGTGCCTTCCCCTTTTTCAAGGATTTATCAATTTACCTCAACTATGCTGGTGGAAAACACAATCAAAGGAGGGGAAGCGTGATTACCATACACCAAGGTGTGTAAATCCTCCCCATTGTGAACTGGGGGGGGGGGAATCATTTGAATGAATTAGCATGCATGACAGAGGTCAATAACTTATTAATAACAAATAGTTAAGGGCCATAATGGCATGAAAAAAATTGACATAAGGGAAAAGGACCCTTAGGTCCCTTCAAGACACTTCCACTGCACTGCAGATGCAGTGCGTTGCCATTGCATTGATAGGCAATCTCTGCCCCTACTGCAAATTCAGTACTGCAACATGTTAAATTCGGTTTAACTTGCATTGCAGTGGGTTGCATCAAGTTGCAGCAGAAAGTTATTGATATATCGGCACCGCAGCACACTGCACTGCATTGCAGTGAAGGCATGAATGGACCTTTATGAAATCACTTCACCACGAGTTTGAAAACAATTTGAGGTTACATTCTGTAAAAACATTAAAAACAGTAAGGTTCGGGGGGGGGAGTTTGTGGCAATTTCTGGAACAAGGATGCTGACACATTACTGCCAGCATTTTACAACTTTGAAAGCATATTGTCTCAGCTCACAGACCATTGCTATTGTACATGTGCTAATCCAGGCTAATCAATCTTTCACTTGCCAGATCAATATCTTGCTACAAGCCTAAAGTCAATGCCTAATCCAGGTCTGACTTCTTTGACTTGTCGCAAAACATGCTATAGTCTGTATCTCTACCTCCGTGGCAGGACGTCCACTCGCAAATATTCGGTGTTCGCAAGAGTAAATCACTCGAGCTGACTTAAGCAAATACGTTAAATAAGCGACGGCAACTTTTACGACGGGCGCGCGCCAAGACCGGCATTCTGACGCAGGCGTAAATGGTATGACATCACTGCACAAAGGTAGAACCCGACTGGTAATACAACTGTCAATTCTGTCAGGAATGTGACACCCCTTGACTTTTTTCCTGTTCCAGAAAATTGCCACACAACTGCTACCCCCCCCGAACTCCTTCTGTTTTTTACTGTTTTTACAAATATCATCATCAATCGACCGCTCGACATCATCATTCATTAATTCACGTGGGCGAGAATCAGCATACTAGATTTCCAAGCTTTGCGGTCCTCCATGAGACGGCAAGTTCAGATGTATTCTCTACGCCGGTGTCCTCAAGAAGGACCTGGGCGTAGGTTTTGTTTCGTGCACCCCTACTACCATGTCTGGGTTCCCAAGCAGAAATCTGATTGCTGCCTCTTCTGTGTGATGATAAAAATGGCCGGCAGCAGCAATCGGCGTTGTCTTATTTTAGAGGTGGACTTTTGGAATATCGCCATACAGCTCGCATGTTTGGTAACTTTGTCCATCCAACTGATATTTAGTACAGCTCTCAGTAATCTGGCGTAGCATCCATCCAAACTTCTTTCCATTTGTTTTGTCAAGTCCATGTTTCTGAACCAAAAGAAGTACTGGCCACTAGTATTTTGGAAGATGTTTAACTTTTGAGATGTCGAGGTAAGTCAGATTCCCAGATCTTCTGCCCAAAAACTTATTGATGGATTTCCAAGCAAGTCCCTTTTCTGACATGAATGTCCGGGCTTGTCGATGCCATCCACGCACCAAGATAATTAAAGTCATGGACTTGTTTAAGTTTGCTGCCATTCAGGTTACAGATTGGTGCATCAGATGACTGATTGAATGTAAACATCCCAATTGTTTTCAAACTCGTTGAAGTGATTTCCAGTAAGGGTCCTTTTCATTATGTCAATTTTTTTTTCATGCCATTATGTCCCTTTAATAATTTTAAATGAGGTAGCAGTAGGCTTTGCTTGTGAAGCACGGACAAAGGACCACAACTTTTTGCCATGCTTTGAATTGTTGGCTGCATTTCAATGAGGTACGGGATTTCTATTTGATGAGTGTTTTCATGGGCGATTCTTACATTGCTTGTAATCTTGGCATACAAAAATCAGGGTGTTTACTAATGCAATGATTTAGGGCAAAATAATTCAACTTAAAGGCCGCCTCAAAGATTTCCTGATGAGGGCGCCGTCAATTTCCAAAAAAACGTGTTTTTTTGCATGTACATATGCTTGTCCATGTACTAATCAACGTGTGAAATTGCTAAGCTTAATCGAATTCCTTCACAATAAAATCACAACTTTGTTATCAAATTCCCGGAGCCGGAATTTTGTTATACACAGTAGCTATGGGACGTAATACTACACATAATTTTTACTGCACACAACTAAAAATCCGATTCACTTCAAATTTCGGAATTGTGCCTTTTAGGTTACTATCTATTAGTTCAAGTTGCTATTTTTAAAAAATCAAAAAACACAAATAATAATATTTCGAAATCTCTGAGTTCGACGTTAAGAAAAATACCCAAAACACATATGTCCCCTAGAGGGGTCAGGAACAGCACTTAATTCGATAGGACACCGCAATGATTATTGATTATATTCACTGGGACATTTGTCACTGGTTGACTATCAATTAGCTGAGCCTTACAAGGCTCTGACTGACATTTTGTTATTTTAAGATAGGGGGACGTTTCAATTCATAAAAATACAACCAAAGAAATTTTACCTAGTTAGGGACATTTAAAGTAATAACAAACTTTAACATTGTCAACCTAAAATTTTATATTCAAGCTGTTTAAACATGGTAAATTGTTTTGTTCAAAAGTATATCTCAGAACCTTGTATTCTCACCTATGTAATGCTAGATGCACGTATTCATAAAAATAATAATCATTCTACTGATCTGTCAACTATTGGTTTTGGTTTTATTCTGCCTATTTTGCAGGCACCAAATTTAAGGTTATTTGGCCAATTCCTGTTTATTTTCTGTGTTATGTAAAACTTAAGGCACTATCCTGCATCACCCCCCCCCCCCGGTCAAAATGTTGAATTTACCAGGAAATAAGCTTAAAGTGTAGAATACGTCTGTAGCATTCGCATAAGTTATTTGTTTCCAACTGAAAAACTATAGAAAAGGAAAAACAGCAGTATTCAAAGATATGATTTTCCATTCAAATTACGTGTTGTAAGTGTTTCCTTACGGACAGTAAAGACTACAATATCCGATTTATTCTATGTAGTTGCTTTTGGTCGTATCAATCGCACAGGGTATGTTGGAGGACACCTCTAACTTGTCACATAAATACAAAAATCTGATTTGTTATGATTTTTTTCGATTGTCTGAGTTAGCAAATCACTGATAGTGCCTTTAAGGAAGCCAGAATTTTGCAGATCAGAATACTGTGTTGACCACTATCATGGTTCCTTAATCCTGATATCAGTGAATTTTAACTGCCAGAATACGGGACTAATAATAATTTAATATAGGTATACCCGAGTCATCCCAGGAATAAGCTTACGGTATGTGATGACATTCTGCCACATTGATTTACTAAGGATAAAAGTGTTTTATGGGTGCATTCTATAATGTCAGCCCTGTGTACAATGTATCAATGGCTGCAGGACCATTAATACTCCACGTGTAAGAGTAGTTATGTGTCATATTTCGTTCCTTCCATCAACATACAATGTGAGATTAACCATTCACTCTGATTCATGTTTCCTTGATATTCCACGCATATCCCCCTTCCCTCCTTCCTCGCTCCTCCTCCTGACATCTGTTCAGAAATGATTCCTGAAGTACCCACAAACAACCAATTTAGAACCTCTAATTTTCCATATTGAGTCTTTATGAATGCCCTGTATGCTAAGGAAGGAAAAACCCATCCAGTAAGGACTTTACCATCGCAGATCAGAGCATCCTCGTGACCGGCATTCCCCGGGTTGAAGAAGTAATGTAACTAGTTAGTTGCAATAGGATCTCTTTATCACAACTTCTTGTTTGCTAAACACTCTGGTCCATATACTTTCAACTATAATGTTTGGTCATTTGACCTTTAATTTTACAACACTTATGATCAAACCATTACATGCTTCGGTATGATGATACAAACCAATGTACTACTGCAACACCCTGATTATACTCTGCGCGTTGTGTAATCCTTAATTGCAATCTGATTAACGATATTGATTATTACAGGTAGGTATATAAACAAAAAAGGTATATTACCTACCCTTTGTATAACTCCTCTATCTGCAGCCTCCCCTTGCTGGGTGGTGGGCATGCGGTAGGTGGGTGGGTGGGAGGGAGTAGTGAGGGATATCTGTGGAGGTTCACACATAATATTGTCTTATCCCTGCATATCATTTGCTTTTTATTATTGGTTTTATCATTAACAGAACATGTTCAAGAGGCGCCTATCAGTGGTTGCTAAATCAAGAAATCGAAAAAAAAAATCATCAAAAAGCAGCTTTGTGCCTATCTGTCACAGATATAGGTATCCCAACATGTCCTACAAGTGCTAAGATTGAAAGCAACCTAATAAGGACGAAATCGGGTATTTTGGTCATTACTGACTGTACTACAGCCCTTACTACAAACACTCAATTGAATGGATATGCATTCTCTGAATATCTACTGTGTTTGCTTTTCTGTCAGTTTTCAGTTGCAAAAATACTTAGGAGAATTTTATAGCCTTATCCTTCACATTTAGCTATTCTGCAATTTCAAATATGTTTTAAATCTTACTCTCGGCGCGGAATCACTGATAGTGATTAAATTTGCAGGCTTTGTTTATTCATTGTTTACATTTTGGATTCGACAATGCGTGAAGTAATATGTCTTTTTTTAATTTGGAATTCCCACTTCCTCTATTAAAGGAAGGGTACATAATGGCATGAAAAAAATTGAACGTAACTGAAAAGGACCCTTCTGAAATCACTTCCCACCTAGTTTTTGAAAACAATTTGGATGTTACGTTCTGTAAAACAGTAAAAACAAGGAAGAGTTCGTCAGTGGAAGGTGGCAATTGGTGGCAATTTCTGGAACAGGTGCTGACATACTGCCAGCATTTACCAACATTGAAAAGCATGTTGTCAATCAGCTCACAGACCATTGCTATTTATATGTCTAATCCCGGCTAACCTCTTTCCTTGCAATATCACGTATCTTCGTACAACAACCATTTCTTCATGGGCGTTTACCTTTGAAGTACCTGTTAAGTATCCATGGAGTCCCACCCGCATGGGTAACCACTCGCCGGTCGCGGCCGCAAAAAGTTGGGGGTAACCCTATCCACCTAGGTACAGCACACACCAGTAGCTCAACCACTAGTCACACCATGCTGGAGTACCTGCGTGGTACTCCCAGTCAAATGTCTTTTGAGCTTTGTGTGATTATTTTTAGTATTTTTATCCATTATTTAACATTTTTGGGTCCATAGGTTTATATGTTTTTTACACAAAATGTCATATATGGGTTTTTTGGTGATGCTCCAACTCAAATATATATGTCCTTAAGCTTGAAAATGAGCAGAAAGTTGTAAACAACAATGGAATGTTTGGCTGCCCTCTATGGTCCAAAGTGCTGCCTACTAGGCACCAGTATGGGATACCTGTAAGGTACTCTCGGTGGAGTAGCTGCAAGAGGTACTCCACTACTGGTGGCTTACATGGGTACCAGTCAGTCCACCTACAGGCAACTGCTAGTACACTAATGATGGGTACTGCAAGTTAACATAGCTTTCTATCCTCCAGTGGACAATGTTACTTCGCAATTACTTTAGTTTTAGGGTACTCTGATCCCATAGTGCGTCAAGGGGTTCCTCCTCGGATTAGATCTAAAGTACACATGGAGTAGCCTAAGCTCTAGGGTTCAAGACACCGTGAGTAGGAATGTTGCTGTGTACAAGCCTAGTACAATGCCTGAATCCCGGTTTAATGTTTTCGAATGGTGTCGCAAAACATGCTAGATACAACTGTAAATTCCTGTCGGGATTTGACCACCTTGCTTTTCTGTTCCAGAAATTGCCACAAACTGCCACCCCCCCTGGAATTATTCCTGTTTTTACAGAATGTGAAACATCCAAATTGTTCAAACTCGGGAGTGATTTCAGTAAGGGTCCTTTTCATTCATGTCCAATTTTGTTCATGCATTATTTCCCCTTTAAGGTCTCTTCCCCAATTTACAAGCTTAGATTAATTTTGCCAGTGATAATGGAAAGCACTGGAATGCATGCAATAGGTGGCTAAAAAATTTTTCCTTGAGTTTTGTAGCCTCATAATGAATAATTTTGCAACGCATATTATCATTTTTGTAATTTCGCTCAATTTATAACTCGATTGCCTTGGAGTTAGCGACCTGCCTCCTCGAGTCTCTTAATGACCCAACTTGTGTAATATACATGAAGGTGTGCATTGATCCCGTCGCTGTTTCATTCCAAGGAATTTGTGTTAAAATCCCAAATTCGGTGATACACATTTAGCGCATTAAAGCATGGCTTGAACTAGGCTATCTTCTGAAACACACACACCAAATACGAGTTTGTCACGTCAGACAGCAGTCATGACGTCATGAGTGTGATAGCGCTCGAAAACAAATCGCACGTAAAGCCCGTCTTTTGAGGACGTTCTACGTATGAAAGGTTGCTAGACATCAATTAGATGCAACATTTTCGGCAATCTATTTTTAGGAGTTATGCATGTATATTTTAATCTTTTTCTTTACGTGGGTGTCGATAATGTGCTTCCAATTTAGAACACGTTCAGCTGTTGTGGTGACAGATATTATGAATGAAAATGACGATTATGACATTGGTGCATGTGGTGCAAATTAATTGCTCATACAATCAATGACATTTAGCATTAGTAACGCATTCATAGAGTCGGTGACCACCCCAATATAAAGAAAGTCCAAGAGATTTTTCAAATGATCCGAAGAAAAATATACGGTGAAGCTCGGTGAGCTTGAATTGCTTATTCACTAGTCCATATATTTCTGGTGGGCTAAATTGGCTCTGGTCTGGATCTGGCAAGGGGCATCATTCACCCAGAATTAAAATTCCGCTCAAAATAAGGTTTTATGATTTTGATGTTAATTCAAATTCAAACAACACAACGGATGTTTGAATGCTATTCAAACTCAACTGTGGTTTTCTCTCTCGACACCCATTCTACAGTTTGTCTTCTATTTCCAACATTTTATTATGGTATTGACTATTCTTTTTTTCATTAATGTCATTACCTCGAAATCATGTGATTTTTAGAGCTTTTGTGTCAATAAGGAATCTAAAAACGTTATTACATTCTTCTGACCAAATGTTCACGTTGTGGCTGTGACATTGTACAAACGTTATAGCCTATATACGTCACCACATGGTTGTAAAAAAAAACGTTTATTTCAACAAATTTTGAGAAAAAAGGAAAAACGAAGGGAAAATTTAAACCAGTATACAGAGTGAATAAAAAAAAATTGTGCACTAAAAAAATTTTGACCCTGACCCGTTACTCAACTGTGACGCAGTTGATGTTTTAATCTGCATATTTTCGACTTTCTATGCTGAAAAAATGACGTAATTTGGTGAAGAAATGAGGTAGATATGAACGATTTTCACGGCTGATCCACAAAGATTTGTCACCATATTCAGACAAAAAATGGAACTGAAAACCCAAATCCCATTGGAATGAGGTAAAAATGGATAAATTAATTTAATAATTGATTAATTAACAATTAAACGCTTCTGGACCTTTATTGACCTACATTTTTTTCCATTTTTCGAAGGTTGCAACCCCCCCCCCCCACTTATCTCAAAAACGGTTTGACCTATTGACTTCATATTTGGACACAAAACCAGATTAGAGTACATAATATGATCCTATGAGAGGATTTTGTACAAAACCCTTTAGTTTTGAGTTACATTGATTTTTGTATGCCACCAGCAGCAAAAATGGCGAGAGAAGTTTGAACGGTTGCCATGGCAACACGGAATATAATTTTGGTAAACGCTCTCATAGGATCACAGATCCTGGCCATAGTAATTGTTAAGAAACAAACTATGTTCAAATAACTTTCTATTTTTGAGATAAATGGGGGGGGGGGCAAATTGTCATTTTGAATTTCTGATTTTCTTGATGCAGTGACCTTTGACCCCTGCTAATTAGCATACCGGAGGTCGATATGATCCGAGAGAAATATATTTGAAAAAGGCTCATCATACCGAACATTTTGGTATATCACTTGCTTGTATTCAAAGAAACTATGTGCTGTGATTGCAATAATCATAATATTGTATGAAAATGACGCCATGTCCCCCCTTAATATGGAATGTACATTTATTCTAATGTCATTATTTACTTATCATCATCTGAGTAAACTTAATACATGTACCTTACAAAGATTCGAATCAGGGCCTTAAGATTACAAGTCCTAAACCTTTTCCACTACACTACATGACCAGATATCAGATGCTAAAATTAAATATTATGTGTACTACTTTTTTTTCTGTATACTGTCAGCTACTGTACAATCGCCTGGTGTGGCTGTCCTATACAGGTAACGCTGTAAGGGGCTGGATACACTAAATTTTATTTAAAGTGAGCTTTATGCGCAATGGTGGCGAGGTCAATGGAGGTCAACTGAGTTTTTAAAAACGGCAATTGAAGTAGCTGGTCCTTGGTGTAGTCGGGGATGTAATTCCATTCTGGTATAGGTCCCAGGGTAGAGTGAGAATATAGGTGTTCTTGTTGGTCTTATGCGATCGTAGATGAAGCTGCATGGTGTTTGGTCTGTTTGTAGTCTGTTCCAGGCAGGCCGCAGAGTCCTAAAAGGCCTTTATTTTACGTTCCCGTATGCACAATCAGTGTGGAATTTTGAATATTAATTAGATTTGCACTAGTTATCTAAAAACCACTCGTATCTGTTGATTTACAAAAACTTTGTACAAATGGACAAGCAGTTAGTTACAGAATCATCTTGTTGATGCATCCCCTTTCAAATCAAGAAAATAATTTGTTTCAAATTGATCCAATTCGGAGCTTATGGTTGAGTAAATATAGCGAAGATTACTCGTTCAGAAAAACTTTGAAAATGTTCACTTAGCGAAGTTTTATCAAGGCGGAGACCTTTATCATTGAACGAACCGATGTTCTTTTTCAAATATAACAATTAACATTGAACTTGGGTAATACTGCAGGGAACAGCATTTTATAATCAAGGTCCTACTAAAACGACGCTACAATATCTATTGTAACGGTAATGAATGGCGAGAAAATGGGATATTGCTGTTAACAGGTCGGTGATGAGGCATGTAGCAGCCGTCAGCATCACTGATCAATCTCGTATTGAACGAGCTTGCACGTAAAGTTGCCTTGTGCATCTCATTAACGAAGAGGTTGGCGGTATGCCTGGGTCTTTTATTGGTTTTGGTGCAAGAGATGACAATATTATTTTGAATGCGGCCATGAGTTTCTTTGTAGATTGGTACATAGTCGGGCTGTCATGCGTCTTATGTCGAGTGGTTCCCATTCAACTTGGTTACATGTCGGTGGAACGTCTTGATTCTTAATAAGATGAATGGGCAGCATGTCTTTGAACTTTGTCCAATGTGGTGATGTTATTTTTCTGGTGAGGATCCCATATCGTCGGGCAGTATTCAAGGATTGGCCGAACTCTGCTTTGTAGACAGCTTCTTTAGTGGCTCTGTCCATCACAGAAAAGGTTTCTTCTAAGTAGACCCAGAGTTCTATGAGCTTTGGCGACAGTCCTGATTTATATGTTGTTTATTCCAAGAAAGGTCGATTGACACTCCACTCCTAAATAAGGGTGTGGTTTCACCTCTTCAAGTAGAGTGTCTTCCATATGATAAAGATTAATGAGTGGGTTTCTTTTGTGGTCACATCCGTCATTGAGAAACATTTTTGGATTAAAGCCCCATCTGCCAGGTGTTTTCCCATTTGCAGTTTATCAACATCATACTGGAGGATCTTTGCATCCCTGACTGTGTTTATTTCTCTATCAACTATGCAGTCGTCTGCAAAAAGCCTAAAAATGAATGAGGGTCATCGGCAAGTCATTGATATGATTAAAAACAGCAAGGACCCAACACCGTCCCCTGAGGAACGCCGGACTCTACTGGAGACTCAGAGTGATCTCCATCAACTACAACCTTCTGATGACGTTTGGTGACGAAGGAGTCGATCCAGGATTAAATGTTGTTGCGAATTCCAGCCTGATGTAGTTTGGGTAGGAGTCTACGATGGGGTGGGGGACGGTGTCAAACGCCTTGCTGAAATTCATGATGATGAGATCGGCTTGGCTACGATATCCAGAATAATATTGAGGTCGTTGGTCAGAGCCGCAAGCTGCGTTTCACATGAAAGTCCTTTTCTAAAGCCGTGTTGTTGGTCAGCTAGGATTCCATGTTTTCAAATTAAACTAAATAATTATAATACAAAAAGCAGGAATCGAATTCTTTTTTTTTTTTAAATAAAAGGGAAATAGGATTTTGCATTTTTAATGACCGTTATTTACGACGTTGTTTGACATATTTTATATAGTAAAACGGTTTTCATATTCATATTCTACATTTTAAAAACAAGTAAGTGGACAAAGAAAGAATATTCGGTAAAATAATAACGTACATAGCGTTAAATACTACTCCTTTTTCAAAATGTTAGTATTATTTTCTAACCACTGTTTATTTACATTTTGTCTGCTTCCAAATTGTAATTTTATATTAGGTATAAGTAACAAAGCGTGAAGATTATTGAGTATCGGGCGCGAGGTTTACCGTATATAATTAAAAGGTAGTCTGGTAAAATTAGGAACATTTTTACATGTCTGCGCTGCGGCTATGCTCCGCAGTGTCAGTCTATAATGTCACAGAAGTGCGAAGAGAATAGAAGAAGCACTTTTATGATGAGTTGGCGGGTGAATGGGATGTGCAATAGTCCTTAAGCCATCAGGAAATTTTAGCCAAATTGGTATCATGAAAGGGGACAAAACGATACTTATTATTCAGGCTCAGTATACTATCCTCTACACAAAAATGCTTGATATCATTTCTGGAATGGTATAGCTCAAACCAGGTAGAGGACAATCAAGGATTACACAGGGGTCAAAATTTTAAAATGATCCGGTCATCTTGAAAAGTATGCCACATCATTTGTCCAACCATACGGATTCCAAAAAGGTATAGTTCGTACTATCTACAACCCAAAGGTTAAAACAGGTCAAAAGGTTAAATTTCAGTTGTACAGGGGTCAATATTTAAAGTTGCTCCAATTTGGTTAAAAAGTGGTGCACATGATTGATGGAGCTCATAGGATTAAAATAAGGAATAGTTTTGAGTGTTGGCAAGGGAAGAGAACATTTCTGAAGAATGCTAACGTGATTCAGTCCAGGGGAATTGCAACATGCAGGTTGGTGGTTGCGGACGTTGACAAGGACGTTGCGGACGTTGGAAGGTGAAAAAGGTGGTGAGGATGGCAGCGCTGGAGAAAAGGAAAGTATGGAAGCTGAAAATCAAGGAGAAGAGACAAGAAAGAACAAATTGAGACGAGAGTTGGGGAACTTGTGTGTACTGATGTTTCGGATTGGGGGGGGGAGAAAAGGTATAGTAGAGAGAGCGAGGTGGTGGAATGCAGAGGTGAAGGAGGCGATAGTATGAAAGAAGGATGCATAAGGAAATGAAGAAAAATTGGTACGGAAGAGAATAAAGCGAGGTATAAGAGGTTGAAGAAGCGAGCAAAAGAAAGTGGTTGCGAGGGCTATGGAGGAGGAGGCTGAGAAGGGGCTGAGTGAGCTGAGAGACTCCAAACAAGGTGAATAAGATTGTGAAGGCAATGAAAAAGGGTGGAAGAGATGTCGAAGGGGGAAGATGTATGATGGGAAGTGATGGAAAGTTGAATTTCAGTGAGAGAGATAGCGGTAGAGTCTGGAAAGAGCATATGGAGAGAATCATGAATGAGGAGAATGAGTGGGGTCAGAAGGTACGGAGGCTGATGTGGTGGAAGGGCCAGTTGAGAGGGTCAGCCGGGAAGAAGTGGTGAAGGCAATCAGAGAAATACAAAAAGGAAAGGCGGCTAGACCCTCGGAGGTGAGTGTTGAGATGATTATTGCGAGTGGAGAGATAGGGATTGGTGTGACGATAGAGTCAGAGAAAGTTAGATGGAGGAGGATGCCGGAAGAGTGGGCTGTGAGTGTGGTAGTTCTAGTTTTTAAAATGGAGAGGGGATACAATGGTGCATGCGTATGGAGCATGCAATGAAAATTGAATTCGGAAGATAGTGGAAGTGGGTGAGATGCAACTTGAGTTTATGCCAGGGAAGGGAACAATAGGTTCAGTGTTTATTTTGAGTGAGGAGGTTGCAAGAGGAATGTCGAGCTAATAGGGAAGAAACTGTGTATGTGTTTTGTGGACTTGGAGAAGGCATTTGATAGAATACGGAGGAAGGTGTGGAGGTATGGGTGATGAGGAGGAGAGATATACCAGAGGCAATGGTTAGAGCGGTGATGAGTTTGTATGAAGGAGCAAAGACAAGAGTTATAGAGTAGGATCTAAGTTGTCTGAGGAGTTTGAGGTGAAGGTGGGTGGGCATCAAGGTTCTGATTACATGGGTACAAAAAACGAGAATGAACTGGTTAATTTGGGCCCTTAAAACTCGACTGAATCAATGTACGGTATTTTGTAATAAGTCGATTTAGTGACAAAATATCACAAAGATATCACTGAGGAAAACACAAAACGGTGGCAAGCAAAGTGGAAACAACACCAATATCAGATGTGGCCTGAAAGCTGCAGACCTGAGTACCGTTAAGTATGAACGATTAAAGGAAATCTATCGCATGAAACAATATTTAACCCAATAAAATACACATTGTCCTCCTGCATTTTCTAAATTTGAAAACAATTCTGAAGTGTGGGTTTTGTCAATTTCCTAGCAACACTGCATGGGTAACTCTACTGTAATTCTAGATCGGTATATATAATTTGTTAATCCTTTCAAAATGTTCGTGTGTTTCTGACTTTAGTTTACTTACTCATAATAGCGTTTGTTCCATCAGATTCAGCGCAATGGAATCCCAGTTTGCATGTGTTGCATAACAAAATAAAGCAAAAAAAAATAATAATAAATAATAAATAAAAACTAAAGCAAAACATGGTGCAGGTTTCAATCAACAAAGTGAAATTAATAAGTGCAAAAATCAAAGCCAACCATGGTTTGGCCAAAAAAATTTTGAAAAGCAACCCACTGACAACTCGGCCTAGATGATACACAACAACGGGTGTCTATATAGCCACACTGCCAGCCCATCAGAGGTTTTTTAAAAATGTTTTCATATTGTGATGTGGCTAGATAAACGACATAACATAGTACCGAATTACGTGAGACTCTTGACATATTTGGACGGGTGTGGTATTGATATGGGGTTCAATCTCCGACCATCAGCCACTATAGGCCATTGTTGCCATTACAAAACATATGGTGACCATGGTTTAATAATTCACTTATTTTGAAGACATTTGCAGAAAAATGCGCGCCCAGTTTTCGAATGTTTTTTGTTTGTTATTTTGTTATTCACATCCCATATTTAGAATTCGTACAATTAATCGCACCTGAAAGCGAATAGCTGAAATGTCGTCTTATAAGATATGGTTTTTCGGTAGTATATTTTGTGTCGTCTAACAACAGAAAATCAGCGTTGCTTTTGAGTTATACAGGGGCAACTTCAAACTTCAGTCATTTTTTTCCAAATTCCAAATGCCCATTATGTATCTAAATTAACCAGTCTTAGATAATCATTGTACTATAATCCATTATATTTACTGTTCTTGTGAAAAACAGAACATACAGCATTTTAAAGTGGTCTTGAATGTAATTTACGACTGTGTTTTTTACTAATAAAAGTTCGATTCCGACTTTTCTGAGTACACATGCATAAACCAAATCGGAATTTCTTCTTAAAAAATACAGCCGGCTTACCAGGTCTCTACTACCACACTTTCCATACACAAAATGGACTTTGATGAAAATAGGAGGCGCGATTTGTTTATTATGAAGAAAAATCGCTGATAGTGGCTTTAAATTTTCTTTGTTCGACTTAATTGGTTTGTCAAATACACTGGGTTTAATTGCTCCCCCGCCAACTTTTGTGGCGGAAGGGGGATTTTGAAAGGAATGTACGAGAAATCAGCTATCACACTTGCTTTAACAAAGAAGTATCTGTAAAAGTGCGCTTTGTCTAGAGTCGGATTTTTGTTTAAAAAATCGCTATACGTGTATTGAAAATAATGTTGTGCGCCAACGAAGGAAATTCGTGATGGTTGTTTCCCCTCGTAGCGATTTGTAACGCAAGGTAGTTGGGTAAGTACAACTGTGTAATAATAGCGGGTAGTCAAGGTTGCTCTGACTAGACCCCACCCCATTGCTTTGTGGTCGTGTCCGGGCTATGACGATGTCGCGTGTCGATCTCAAATAGCGGGGGGTTACCTCGAATAGCTTTTTTGACGAAATTAACCAATGATACTGGGTACTTGTATAAAACCTTCAAGGACTCCATAAGGGAATTTTGCCTGGAGGTGGGGTTGTCACAGAATTTTACTAGGGAAATGTCTGTACTTTACATGGCGGTTCTTGTTTGTTGAGCATGTTTTGTTGAGTTAAAACAGTGCCAGTCTTTTATGTTCGTGGGAAAATTGAGTTGGCGAGTGGTGCAGATTGTGGTGTAATTTTGAGTTGGCTGGTTATGTCCTCTTCTTGCCTGTCGGTTCGTGGGTGGACTGTAGTTCTTGGAGATGTCAAGTTCATCATGTTGTATTTTCTCGAGACAAACGGTGAATTTTTCTCTTCCTGCGTTCTTGTTATACTTAGCCGCCGAGGGGTGGATAGCTTTTCGTAACACTATTCCTTCACGGGTGAATTCCATTAAGTGCATCGTCTGCCATCTCCTTTGGCTTTTTCATGATGTTTATTAATGTCCCTTTTTGCTTGGTAAGGATCCAAGGCCGCGCTATTCCTTATTCGAGATGGGGTCTAACAAGAGTATGGGTAGAGGCTTTCTTTGATATTAATAGATGCATTATGGAAGTTCTCTTGATGAAACCCAAAGATTTAACAGAACGGATACATGGGGACGGGTAGGGGTCCGGGTCCGAGACCATGGGTATGGGACAGGTCGGGTCCCAGACCGTGGTACGGACTTCCGGGTCACGACCACGTGGTACGTTATGTTAGGGTCCACTTGTGTTGACAGTCATGGGTAGGTACGGGTACGGGTCCCGGGTCCAAGCCCATGTGTACGGGTATGGTACGGTCCCAGCCCATGGGACGGGTATGGGTACCGGTCCCGCTTACGACAAACCCATGGGTACTGGTACAGTGCCATGGGTATTGGTACGAGTCTTTGGTTAGCGGGTAACAGAACCTTGAAAATTATACCTTGTAAACAAGATAATTGCCAAGAGTTCCAAAACTTAAGACACTATCAGTTGATCCACATGAAAAGTCAAATTTGATTTGAAATTGCAATGAATAATAAATAAGGTAGTCCTGTGGAATCCTTATAAGTTTTTTATAGCAACTGAAAAACGTGGCCAGCACAAGGAATAAATCAGTACTTTCAAGGTAGTGTCCACTATCCAATTAGTTTTTGCATACATGTAGTGTCCCCAGGGTAAAGTTTCATTTCATTCATAGTGGTAAGTTAATGGCTCGAACATGGCAATTATTGGAAAACACTAAGGCATACCTATGTGTTGCATAGTACTGCATAGTTCATACTATCATATCATGGTTAATCTTGTATAATTATGTGACAAAACTGTAGATAGACTGAAAATATTTTTGTGGATTTATAAATTAAAGGTGCAGCAAGTTTAGCCATATTTTGATTTTGTGTCTTTTGGCTAAAAATGTAGTATCAAAGGTGAAAGTGAAAACAAAGGTAAATTGAGTTATACTTATATTATTTTAATATAAACTTTCTATTTGCTTTCAAGCACAAAATGTGAAAATTTAATTTGTGTTCCAAGAACTAATTCTCGCCTTAGTCCCTTCCATATGGGGAGCTAACATTCAGTGCAAAAAAATATTTTTTAGAGACACCCGTGTGTAAAATCCCTTGTTGCACCTTTAACAATTCATCACAGTAAACAAAATTAACCTCCATTAATATCCATTAAAACATAGAATACCGGGCCAGTTAGTTTGTTTTTTTAAAATTTTACAACAATCATCGGTTCAGTAAGAGTATGGCAACAAACAATAGTACACGGGTATGGTTAAAAGACCATGGGTATTGGATAGTCCTGCTGAGCATGACTCCTCCATATGTAATTATCATAATGCCATACTTAATCAATGGGGATCATGCCAAAAAGTTGTAACTAAACTAACTAACTGATATACAAAGATGCGGTGTCTCCATTCTCCAATAATTTTCACGCTTTATGCGATAAATATTACCGATTCCACCTTTAATATTCCTTAGAGTGTTATCACAACAGGATAGTCTAAATATCTTTCATCAACTTTTTATGAGTGAAATTTAATTAAATTTTTCATTCTGCTGGTACTAGTCCTTATTTTGATTGCCATGGGGGTGCTTATTTCTGAAAGCTGTAGCTTGTCTTTAAAATGGGATATTACTGGTGCTAGGTAGAAGAGTGTTTAGCGAAAGCACCGGTGTATAAAGAAAATGGATGTTACGTGGTTGTCAGTGGTCGAAATTTTAAGGCTACCAAAAATGTCATAGCTGTATCCACATAGTGTTTTGGACTCCATAGACTGGTTACAGCATACGTTAAGAAACGTCATGTGAAGTCCATTATTGGGACTAGGGTATTTGACGGATACAGGTCTGACATGGGTATCGTACTGGTTCCCTAAACGTGGGTATGGGTAATGGGTCCAATACCATGGGTATGGGTACGGTCAAGACCATGGGTATTGGGCGGGATGGGTCCGAGACCATGGTCCGGGTACGGGTCCGGGTCCAAGACCATGAACGGGTACGGGGACGGGTCCGAGACCATGGGTTCGGGTACGGGTCCGGGTCTCAGCAGGGTGATAAAGTTAGGGTATCGGGTCCGGGTATGGGTCCGAGACTATGGGAATGGTACGGTGGTAAGCAATTTTGTAAACCGGGTAGGGTACGGGTTACGGGTAGGGGTACGGTTACTGACAAATTTCATGGTATATTAGAAGGACGCCTCTATAATTTATAAGTCATGCGCATCATTTTCTTTGTAGCTTTAATTATCTATTTTAGAATTTTTTATTGTTTGGGTGTAAACAGAGATGTTTTTTTTTTTTCGCATCAATGACCTTCACGAAAAGTTCATACAAATGGGCCTAAAGCATCACAAAAAGAAATAACACCAATAAAAATGAATAAATATAAATTGAATGAAATAGAAAAAATCAGTACAAATGTACAAATCCACAAATACAACGAAAACATAATAATAAAACAATGAAGAATAAATATCCTAAAATAGATTCTTAAAAAATACAAACCAAATCAAATCTTGTACCACATAGGTCTTAGAATATCCTATAACCCCTACCAGTTTTATCGGCTACCACATATAAACAAATAAATCCTCCCACTAGAACAATATATAACAGACATTTATATAGCCCCTGCCACAAAAAGGAAAGAAATATAAATGAATAAAATAAATTAACCAATCACATTTTTTTAAAAAATCAGGTACAAATAAATGATAAAGAAAACTAACAAAATATAAAAAATAAAAGCCAAAGGGTAAGGACATAAAAATAACGGGGGGGATAATACAAAATATGTTAAAAATTCATAAAATCAAGCCGTATATCACAAAATATTAATAGATAAAATGCGTTAAAAAATGAACCTAAAACTTAATAATTAACACTAACAAATACGCTGACTAGTAGTAAAATAAAACAAACAATACCCAAATACAATTAAACTAACTTTTGAATAAATACATATCGAAATGAAAATTCATAGAAATCAAAGCACACAATTATTAATAAAGTAAATCGTAAATTAAAACATGAATAAAATAAAGATGACTAAATGGTCAATAAACTAATTAAATAAGAAATGAACACATATACATTACATAAACACAATAAACACTATGAATAAATATATACATATAAATTAAAACTCAAATAAACAACGAACGATTGTTCGCTAATGAAATTGCATTATTGTAAACCCGTGGCGTCATATTCCAAGCTGCAAAAACTACAAGCTTCAGTTCTGGACAAAATCCTTTCACCTTGGGACACAAACTTTACACAATATTTTCCTAATATATCATCCGCACCCTCTCTTCTCCCCCGAACAGCTACAAAAGCTCACCACTTGTATATTTCGATCGATTCAAATTTCTCTTAAACCAGCAACAGATTTTTTTCCCAAGTGACATCTGCCGTCTGGACCACCCTACCAGCTTTTTTACTCGGTGCAAGAGTTCATCAAGCTCACTTCCCTGGATATTTTCCTTAGTGTCGCCTGACGCACTCACCACCTGCTCTCTCCGCGATCCACACAGACCCCGTGAATTACTTTTTTTACTGTTCAACCATGTTTTTCTTCTGCACATTTGTTGATCTCTTGTTCTGTTACCAAGCACCATTTTGGCACCTGAACAACACTCTCTACAACTACTTGATGATGTAATGTATTGGAAGATAGATAAGTAATCTGAGATAGATGCAGTCAACAGTCAACATAAAACATGCAAGTCGCCTGATTATGCAGCCACGGAATTACCATTCATATTTGACATCAGATTCACACAATCTAAACAACTTGCAGAAACGTCGGCTTCAATTATAATTCAACTCCAAATTCAGCCAACCTCGGTTAACAAATGGCCTCAGAGCGCCCGGATAATGTTCTTGAACCGAATCATCACAAACCACCACAGCCAACATGAACCCACGTGCAACCCACAATTAACCAGCCTCCCCCGCCCTAACCAGTCCCCAATTAACCAGAAAACCCTGAACCTTTTAAGAAGCCGAGAACCGCGAAAATTCTATTTCTATTATAACACTAGATAGCGAACGCCCGCTCAAAAGCCGTAACCACCCATTTTTCCCGCAGCGCGTACATATTTCCATACGTGGTGTACCAAGTTATTCATATATTCCCTGATTTCCATAGCGTGGTGACCACCCCAGCCGACATTCCCAGTTGGGGCCCCATGTGGGTAAAATACGGTTTTAGGTGGGCACGTCAGAGGGTCCCCACATGGTCAAATCGCTGTTTCATTGAGCCCATGTGGGGCCCTACTTGGTTTTGCCACTGGGCCTCGATTGGCCCCATGTGGGTTTGCCCAGTTGGGTTTCATGTTGGGTATTACATGGTTCATTGTGGTTCCCCCTCATAGGTTTCTCTCTTCTTCGTTGTGAAATGGGCTCGCCCGAGTGTACCCATACAGGTTTCAATGTTGTGCCCATAGTGGGCTTTCATGGGCCCAAGAGTGGGGCAATTCAAAATTGATTTTTTGCACCCTCTTTGCATGTGGAAATTAAGTGGCCCACATTGGGTTGAAAACACAAACTGTATGTTTTGTTTGTTTTCATCACTAACATCTCCCAAAAGATAGGAATAATAGCTGAAATGCAATGAACCAGATTACTTATGTTTAATTTATGAAAGGTGTATTTTTAATATGATATGTATTTTCTATGGTGTTTTCAAATGTTACAGTCGGGTTTACATCCCTCCTTTCTCTAAAGGTGTCATCAAAATGGTAAGTGATTGAAAATTAATAGATAATCAGTTTGTAGGGCTTGTCTGAGAATTAATTATTAAAAAAAATACTTCCTAAATACACATTATGATCAAAAATTTTGCATTTTTACCAGCAAGGAAAAACAATACAAACCGGTCATACTATAACCAAAAATGAAAGGTGAAAAGTAGTGCCGCCCGTCATTTTGCTGCCCACCTTTCATGCCCATTCCCCCCCCACTACCCCCCCCCCTGGGCCCCATATAAAAACACCTTAAAACCCCATGTCCTAGATCCCACACAGCCCCTGAATAACCACACTGGACCCATTTGGGGTTGCCCACTTGTAACCCAAGCCAAATATACACACTTATAGCCCAAATGGATCCACCCTGGGTTACCCACTTGAAGCCCTAGCCCACATTCATCCACCTTGCCCATGTTAAACCAGCAAAACAAAACGGCCCCATGAGTCTTCATTCGCCACCTACATGGTAAAAGGGGCATTTGGCTGGAATTTCATCATATTTCAGCTTTTGCATAAAACGAATGTACCGTTTCCAGGCCAACAGGTTAGGGCGCATAAGGCGCGTACTCGGTTTTCGCATTCGAAATGTATGCCTTACTTGAATCATTTTCCCGCATTGTCAAAGCACAAGACAAAGGAACAGGCAACGTTTACATATATTAGCCATACTCCGGTACCTATTCTTCCCAAGGGGCGCCATAATGAAAACTTCGTACGCTAGACAAACAGGTATGGAAGCATAGGGGCCGGGCTGTTTTTCTTCACCTACGACAATCTGTTGGTGGGATCACAAGTGGTCATTTTTCAATTGGTCAAAGGAGGTCAAATGTTGTAAATAGGGTCAAATGTGGTTAAAAAATCAGGGCTACACAATCGCTATAATCGACGTTGTCCAACACGATATCGTTTGATTGGAGCAAGTATGGGTAATCCCTCTCGTCGCCCATATATGTCGCCTAAGTAGGCGGTGGATGAGTTCGGAGGAGGGTCAAGTGGCTTGGTCAAAGTCAATGCGGGTCAAAATAAGGCAAAAAATGGAGTTAAATTGCTAAAACCTTATCTGTTTTTGGTGGTAGGATTAGAAACTTGGTGGTTGTGGTCAAACACATTCAGTTCCCGAACTTTTTGAAGGTCATGCTGGGTCATCAAGGTCAAACCACTTAAAACCAGGGGTGCTCAGTATTATTAGCTTGAATGGTGAGAATGCCGAACAATTGAACGTTCCCTACTTGAGGGGCCAGTACACTGACATTCTTATGTTTCCCTTATATTTTATAGCACGTTGAGGGCCAAAATCAGTGGTTCGCGAGCGCCTATTGAGAATCCCATGCACTAAACATGTGGTAGGAGGATGAAAATTGTGGATGTGGTCAACATTCAGTACCAAAAATTTTGAAGGTCATTTCAAGGTCTGCGGAGGTCATCCACGGTCAAATCACTACGCATGTGGTAGGAAGGGTGAAAATTGAAGGGTGATGGTCAATATTCAGTGCCAAATCTTTTTGTATGGTTCATTTCAAGGTCAGGGGAGTCCTTCAAGGTCAAATCTTTGCAATGTTTGTATGGTCATAACCTAGTGAATGTGGTGCAACATTCAATTGCGAAATGTTGAAGGTCATGCGTGGTCATTCAAGGTCAAATCATTACTAACCATGTGGTAGGAGGAAAATGAAATTGGTGGGTGTTGTTCAACATTAGTATCAAAAATTTGGAAGGTCCAGGCTGGGTCATCAAGTTCAAATCACTAAACTGTGGTAGTAGGTGAAAATTGGGGTGTGTGGTCAATACTCATGCCCAAAACTTTTGAAGGTCATTTCAAGGTCATGGGGGTTCATCCAAGGTCAAATCACTAAATCTAATCGTCGTGTCACACAAGGTGTCGAATCTGTAGTTTTTGGTCAAATTGAGTTATAGTTGATTCTGGTTGCATTTATGCACTCTTTTAATTGTTACCAAAATAAAAGGGTGAAATTACATCTCCTAAACCAAAATCGCCGCAGTCGAATAACACGCATTTGTATAAAACGGGTTTCACAAACAAATTCTTATTCGCTACATTGACGTGTCCAAATATCTCAAGCACACAGATAAATTGTGACCGAATACTATTCGCTTGTACAAATATTGCTACTTCAGTGATCAAATCGATAATAGGTTTTCCTTTAGTGAGAGCTAGGACCCGAGGTAAAACATCATCGTTTTACCCCCCCATCACCTACAGACAAAAGTTTTGACACCCTTTTGGTATTTATATGACCCGTCTACTCTAAATATCGAACTTTATGTGATATCGTCGTCCGCTACTCAAATTGTGGTGTCACGTTTTTCAATAGGGGCCAATTTAAGTTTACAACACAGGGGTCCAAACTTTTTAAAATGCTCAAACATGTTGATGTATGCCATATTGTTCGTCCTAGTCATAGGATTCCAAAAATGATATTGTACCGTCTATGACAATTGGTTTTAGAGTTATCGGGGAATGCAACGGTGGTAAAAAGGTCAATTTCTGTTTATTGTACCGGGTCAAATCGTAAAGTTGCCCAATTTGTTGAATGATAGAAGTGTTCATCTAGCTTAATGAGTTAAAATAGGTATAGTTTGTACATCTGCAAATGCTAGTGTACCATGGTTATGGACAAAATATGACATAGGTCAACATACCCACTTGGTGTTGCAAATTCTTTGACCCTTATCTCCGTAAAGTGAAACCTTTAACATAATACAAACTCTACCTTTTATGAGTCCTCCTACCTCAGCAATAATGAAGTATTTAAAATATAATCAGATTAACTTTTAATGTTGACCCCCTGTACAAATCGAGATTGACCTTTTTTTACCTTTAGCCATTTTACCTTATAACGACCAAACCAATGGTCTTAGTGGTACAACTATACTTTTTGGAATCCTATTATTAGATGGACAATATGGCATACATTTAACATGATGGGGGCATTTTAACAGTTTGAACCCCTTGTAAACTTAAATTGGGGCCCCTATTGAACAGTGATACATCAATTTGAGAGTACTACCTACCTAGCATTGATTGTAGAGGGTCCTACTAACTACCAAAGTGTCAAACCTTTTCGTAGTGAGGGGTAAACGATCTCCTTAAATAAGGCCCCTCCTGATATTCTGCTCCTCCTCTATCAGGAAAAATTGATGTTTTCCTTGGGAAGGTGTTTGTATAAAACGTTATAGTGCCCTCTAAATTGTGTTAGAATTCTGTTAGATTTTATGATTATATTAACCCATGTTAATTGTTAATTCGTTTCAAGTTTGGTATATATTTTAGCGTGGTACATTACTTTAAAAGATAGGCACTATATATGTAACTCGAGAAAATTTAAGAAAACGAGAAATTAGACCACTTTTATCCTACAAAAACCCATTCCAGTTACATTTTAATTTTTTCTTATCTCATTTTGTGAACAGTTCTACTAGCCAATATTTAATTGTGTGGTTACAAAAAACAAAAAAAACCCAAACAAGGTTGGCATACTATTATTAATTTTTATCTACATGCACTACAATGTTTGTGTTCCTTCTTTACTCTTGAAATTTATGTTTTTTTTCTTGCAAAATGAGTAAAATAATTGGCGACTATTAAAGATATTAATTTTAAGGACCAAATTTGTAAGAGGTTGTACTTTTCTGAATTCGTTGGTCCTCGTGGTCAGTCTACGCTATTTTTACACGAACGATAATGCAACAGTGAAAGTTTTCCGTTTTAACCGCTTATTGAAGTCGTTTGTTACACAAATTTGCATGTTTGTAACATAACACAATGCAATAGACATCGTCCATCGTCTCATCATCATCATCGATCGTCGTCGCGCGTCGTCGTCGTCATCGTTCGTCATCATCGTCTCATCGTCATCATTGTCATCATCATCATCACAATCATCATCATCTCATCATCATCAATCATCATCGATCAGTACATCATTGTCGTCGTCAACCTCAATGTTTCCTTATTTCATCGTTATTGACACCATCATCACCGTCATCGTTTATTCTATCATCGTGCAATCATCGGCATCATCATTTTAAAATAGTAAAAAACCCGTAGCTATAGTATCTCAAACCATACAACATTAGAAATCAACGGGTTTCCAGTCGATCCGTATTCGACTCCTTAGAGGACAGCGAATCAAACATTTTGGGGGTTTTGACAAACAATCGAGCCACATTCAGTGGCCATTTTGAATAATACAAACAGTTGTTTCTTGGTATTTTAAAAATACTTTCGTCAGTTAGTAACCATCATTGTCTTTAACATAACACCACTTAAATATCCATTTCCTTTTATTTCATTTTAATTACATACAACCCTTCATAAGTAACTCAAACGTTCAAACGCCTTTCTTTCTCAGAACTAGCATTATTTTACCTGGCATTTATGCTGATTCGACCCTATGCAGAACCCACGACTAATATGGTAGGAGGATGAAACTAGGTGGGTCTGGTCAACATTCGGTTCCGAAAATTTGAGGTCAATCTTTCGAAGGTCCATGCGGGGTCAATCAAAGGTTCAAATCAGAAACATTTGGTAGGAGGAATGAAATTGGTGGGTGTGGTCACATTCAGTACCAAAAATTTTTGAAGGTCATTTCAAGGTCATGAGGGCTCATCCAAGTCCAAATCACTAAATATGTGTAGGAGGATGAACTTGGTTGGGTGTGGTCCACAGTAAGTGCCAAAAAATTTTGATGGTCTTTCAAGGTCAATGCAGGTCATTCCAGGTCAAATCCTTGCCTGGTTGGTTGTGGTCAGTGAACCTAGTGATGTGGTCAACTTCACATGTCAAATTTTTGAAGGTCATTTGTAGTAGCGGAGTCATCAAGGGTCAAATCACTAATCATGTGCTCTGGGGGATGAAACTTGGTGGGTTGTGGTCAACAATATTCAGTGCCGGAAATTTTGGAGTAATTTCAAGGTCATGTGGGGTCATTTAAGGTCAAATCACTAATTATGTGCGGTCGGAGGATGAAACTTGGTGGTGGGGTCAACATTCGTGTTTGAAACTTGGAAGGTCATTTCATGGTCATATGAGGTCTCCAAGGTCAAATCAGTACATGTGGTAGAAGATGAACTTGGTTGGTGTGGTCACATTCATTGCCAACACTTTTGATGGTCCTTTCAAGGTCATACAGCATCATTCAAGGTCAAATCTTGCACATTGTTTGTATGATCATGAAACCTAATGAATGTGGCAACAAACATGCCAAATTTTTTGAAGGTCTTTGAAGTCATGTGGGGTCATCAGGTCAAATCACTAATCCTGTGTCGGAGGGATGAACTTGGTGCGTGGTAGTTAACAGTTCAGTGTCCTAAAATTTTGAAGGTTCATTCAATGAAGAGCCCCAGTGGTTACAGACCCTTATTTCCATCACATCTTTCCTGATATTCTTAAAATAGTGTTGCTTCGTTCTTGTTTCTTATAAGCTACTGCACTGGGCGGGGACCTTAGTGGTTCAGAACCGCCTTGTATTACTTTGAAACAACTGGGTTTGTTTAAAGTACCCCCCTGTTTAAACATGACTTATCACAACCCAGTTGTTTGATTTTTTTGCGGTGGAAGGCCAATTTCTGAGAATTTGCTCTAATGAGGCTATTTATGCTTATTTTAAAACGCCAATTTTATGCCAATTTGGGTCTATGGAATATGAAAATAAAATTACTCTCCCCACTCTCAAAAATCATGAAAGGTCCCATCATCCGAAGAAGAGTTATTTTATACAGGTTGAATTTTTTTACTAGAAATCATCTACAATCTTGTCCATGTGTGTTGAAGTCTAATCCAAATGAATTAAAGACAAGACTATTTTACTATTCTCAGCGAAGAGCGCTAAAAAAATCCCATGCATTTTATCTTAAAGTGAAATCCATAATGATCATGCCATTAGAACAAATGCTCACACAAAAGCGCTCAGAAATTTATTTTTAAACTAATATGGTAAAATATGAGGTTTATTTGGTCTAAAACACGTGCACGGCGTCAATAGGGGGGGGGGGTGATCGTAGGTCACCCCTTCTTCAAAATTTGGGTACTTCTACTGAGTGCAGCAAGTCGGAGGTGCAATAGTGCCATATGGAATAATTCTGTTTTTGCTGCCATTTTTGGATAACTCTCACTTTATCTTCTTTGACTCTGTGGCTCTTACAGACGTGGTTCATCAGGGGCGACTGTGTCCCCTGAAGAACCTTTCAATCAGGAGCCACTGACCAAAGATTTGGCGTAATAAAGGTTTGATGGAAATTTCTACAGATGACAGCTTGTACTTACGACCTTCCTTCACTCACATGGCGACATAACTCCCGTGATTTACGCCTTTATCCATGTATCTTTGCGCAATCTTTTGTATGTTTGCCATACACCACTAAAATAGCCATTTCCTCCTTTATTTCATTTAATTACCAAATTCAAAAACGCCTTCATAAGTAACTCAACTTTCAAACGACGTTCGGGGCCTTTTTTCAGAAAACTAGCACAATTTATCGAGGGCGGGGGGGACGAAAAAGGGCATTTTATGGCTGATTCGACACTATGCAGAACCCACGACATATGGTAGGAGGATGAACTAGGTGGGTCTGGGTCAACATTCGGTGCCGACCCTAATTTGTAAGGTCATTCGAAGGTCATGCGGGGTCACTCAAGGTCAAATCAGAAACCTGTGGAGGAGGATGAAAATTGTGGGTGTGGTCAACATTCAGTACCAAAAATTTGGAAGGTCATTTCAAAGTCATGAGGGCCTCATCCAAGGTCAAATCACTAATATGTGGTAGGAGGATGAAACTTGTGGTGTTGTCAACATTTACGTGCCAAAAAATTTGATGGCATTTCAAGGTCATGCAGGGTCAAATTCAAGGTCAAAAATCCTTGCACTGGTTGTGTGGTCATGCAACCTAGTGAATGTGGTCAAACATTCAAGTGTCAAAATTTTTTGAAGTTCATTGTAGGTAATGCGGAGTCATCAAGGTCAATCATCTAACATGTGCTTGGGGGATTAAACTTGGTGGGTGTGGTCCCACATTCAGTGCCGGAAATTTTGGAGGTAATTTCAAGGTCATGTTGGGTCCTTTAAGGTCAAATCACTAATCATGTGGTATGAGGTGAAAATTGGTGGTGTGGTCAACATTCGGTGTTGAAACTTTGGAAGGTCATTTCTGGTTCATGTGAGGGTCAATCCAATGTCAAAATCATTAAACATGTGGTAAGAGGATTAAACTGGTGGGTGTGGTAAACATTCATTGCCAACAATTTTGATGTTACCTCTTCACAGGTCATACAGCAATCATTCAAGTCCAAATCTTGGCACATGGTGTATGATCATGAACCTATTGAATGTGGGCAACATTCAATGCCAAATTTTTTGAAGTCATTTGAAGGGTCATGTGGGGTCATTCCAAGGTCAAATCACTAATCTGGGTAGGAGGATGAAAACTTGGGGCGTGTAGTTAACAGTTCAGGGTCGAAACTTTTGAGGTCATTCAAGGTAAGAGCCTCAGTGGTTAAAGAACCACTTATTTCCATCACAAGTCTCTTTCCTGAGATCTTAAAATTATGTCGCTCCTTGATCTTTAGCTACTGCGACGGGCGGGGGACCTTAGTGGTTCGAGAACCCTTGTATTACTTTGAAACAACTGGGTGGTTTAAATACCCTGTTTTTAAACACGTACTTATACACACCCAGGTGGTTTGATTTTTTTTGCGGGTAAGGGCCAATTTTCTGAGAATGCGCTATGAGGCTATTTATGCTTATTTTAAAACGCCAATTTGATGCCAATTTGGGTCTATGATAGAAAATAAAATTACTCTCCCACCATCAAAAATCATGAAGTAACCATCATCGAAGAGATTTATTTGATACAGGTTAATTTTTAATAAAATCACTACGAATCGTTGTCACTGTGTTGAAGTCTAATCAACTGAATTAAACAAGATATGTTACTATTCGCGCGAAGAGCGCTAAAAAATCCCCTCTTTTCCTAATCGTTAAATTGTGATCCATATGGATCATCCATTAGAACAAAATGCTCACAAAGCGCTCAAAATTATTTTTAAAACTAATAATTGTAAAATATTAGGTTATTTCTGGTCGAAAACACGCTGCACGGGGGGCGTCATTAGGTGGGCTTGGTGATCGTAGGTCACCCCTTCTTGGTCAAATATTGGGTACATCGTCCATATGAGTGCAGCAAGGTCCGTAGGTGCCATAGCTGCCATATGATAATGCTTTTGCTGGCCATGTATTAGGATAACTCTCAAGTTATCTATCTTTGACTCTGTGGCGCTCTTTACAGTTGGTTCTTCAGGCGAGTGTGTCAACCTGAAGAACCATTTCAAGAGCCACTGACCAAAGATTTGGCGTAATAATGTTTGATGGAACTTTCTGGACAAACTGACAGCCATTGTACTTACGACCTTCCTTCACTACATGGCGACATAACTCCCGTGATTTACGCCTTTATCCATGTAGCGTGCGCGGATCTTTTGTATGTTGGGGGCATCACGGTCAAAAGGTCAAATATTGAGAAAGGTAAAAAACAAAGGTTTACAAAGGCAAACAAAGGTCTTAAAAAACTAAGGTACACAATAAACAAAGGTCTTAATAAACAAATAATAGGTCTCAAAACTTATAACGGTCTTCATTAAACAAAGGTCTCAAAAACACATAACTCTTCCAATTATGACTACAAAAAGTTAGCAATTTCAAAATCACAAAAGAGAATTATTTACGGGTCGGATTTTGTGATAGAAATCAGGGATATTTCATGCATGCGTTGAAGTCTTTAATCAGTGACAGTGGGGGCATAATTTTTTGTGTGACATGGGGGAGGGGGCGGGTGTTCCGGTTGTTGATGGAAATATAATAATGAAATGGTTTTTGCTGGACCCAGATTCTGTTTCCAGTCTAAATGGGCAAAAGTGTTTCTTTAATGAACTGACACGAATAAAAACAAATAATCTCTTATTAAAAAAAAAATTTTTCTCAGCTTATCCTTTCACATTGGTCATTTTTGGATACGAATTCTTTAGGCCTCATTAGTGCAGAATCAGATTTCCATTTTTTGGGAACCAGTATGTGAAATCTCTCCTGCACCTTTATATGGCTGTTTGATTCCCAAGTTATTCGTCCCGAGTTGAAACTCGACTAGTCCATCGAGTAGTACTAGGGTTGGGCATAAAGGGATATTTTTTTCTAATTTCTTTCAAAAACGAGTGGTTTCTTAGGCCATTTTGGTGCTAAAACAAATCAGGAAAGCTTTTTTGGCCTAATATGAATTTTTATGTCGGTAAAATGACTTTAAAAAATTTTGTACAGAAATCAATAGGATATTTTCCTATTTCAAGAAAAACCAAAAAAAACGACTATCTATTCTTGATTTTGGGCGAGAAATTCACCTCAAAAGGTGCTTATAATAACATCTAAACACTTTTTCAAGAAAAATTTTTTATTTAATTTAATTTAACCTTGTTTTTCAAACTATTTTTAAAATTCAATTTCAATTAAGGCAGGCAATACACAGAATAACCAAACAACATTACCCAGATCTTATGGTTTACTGGATGTTGAAAGACAGTGTATTGTTGTAAAAGTCAAGCCTTTATACAGGTCAATACCTGCCAATTGGTAACTGGAGTGGTTTTCATTCATTTCATACAACAAGTGATGCTATTATTAACCTAACAAGCAGGACTATTTGCACGAGACTTGTACGATGTGCTATGCAGGGCCTTGTATTGTGTAAGGTCAAGCCTGTACCACCATTACATAACTGCCAGTGCCATGCCAATCCATGCCAGTGTGTTTTCATTCCAACTGTGAGCTATTATTAACAGACAAAAGACAGTAGAAGGCAACTTCTTGTAAGTAAAAGAGTTGTTTTTAGTGTCTATGATATTTTCAGACATTAGGTGAAAATGATCGCAGTGCTTATGAGTAACTCTACTCCCTCGCAAGGTGTCAGAACTTTTTCTTTATTTTAGGCAATCGTGAACTTGATATTTGAAACAGGTTTATATTAGGGAAGTCAATATACCTATGCTTATGTGCTGGTAATATATGTCATGGTTTGTTTGTTCAGATTTTGGCAAGTGATAATTTTAACCACACCAAATCCATTGACTTCAATGGGGACAAACTTAAAAGTCATTTTACCAACCTAAAAAATCATCTTAGGACAAAAAGCCTTCCGGATTTGTTTTCAGCAACCAAATGGCCTAAGAATCCACTCGTTTTGAAAAAAAATCGTCACTTGCCCACCCTATAGTACCACTCTCTCCCAGTGACCTAGCCAACGAGCGCGGCCAGATTGCCATGGTCCTTGCTTGATGGACTAAACTCGAGTGGTTACCATACATGCATGCCAGTCCCTTAATATTGAAAAGTGGATGATACGCTCCCTAAGCCCTTTCTCCCACCCCACCCACTGATCTGACCCAACCCCAATTTCCGCCTCAGGAAACGATGCCAACAGACACTTGTCCTGTATTCTCATTGTAGATTGAGACTTTGCATCTTTTGTCTAGATGTGATTGAGAGAGTGGTAGGCAGGTGGATGTCTGTAGTAGTTTTATTTCCTTCCCAGCACACCAGACCCCAAGGACAGGGAATAAAATATGAACAACCAACCAACCAACCAACCAACCAACCAAACACACCAACCAACCACCACCAACCAACCAACCAACACCAAACAAAAAACAAACCAAACAAACAACAAACTACAACAAACCCACGCATGCAGACAGACAGCAAGCAAGCAAGCAAGCAAGAAAGCAAGCAGCAAAACGCAAAACAAAAACAAACCACACAAACAAACAAAACATTTTTAATTTTACAAACAACAAACAAACAAACAAACTAATGCAAATATGAATTTGGAAATTGTCACTTCAAGACAGTTAAACCTTAGGCATAAATCCCGGGGGGGTGGGGTATAGGCCACTTTTTGACAAAAAGAACCTCATATTTTACCATATTCGTTTCTAAATTGCCAAAAAACTAACAACATATATCGCACTAGTAACTTCAGTCAATGTTCTTCAAACCTCATCCCCCAATGTCAAATAGAAATTTACGCCAGCTAAACGCATCTGCTGTTTTTGGTTGCTCTTGTTTTGTGTGTTGATTTGGCAATGCCCCTATTTGTGCTCAATCAGAGTTACGTTTCTCGCCAATCAGATTTTATCGACAGAGCACTGAATAAGGGGCGGGGCCGGTCGCTCTAAACGGCCTCGCCCCAGTTTACTTAGGCTTATTCTGTTGCTTATTTTATTTTGAAACCAATACCAAAAATGATGTGGAAACGTGAATTTTAAAGCAAGCTACTGAACAATGTCTAGAAAATATTCTGTGCATTTCATGCTTACTCTTTAATTCCCTCAAATAAACTCAGCTATATTTTGATAATTTTCTAGTAAAAGTTTTCAACGTGATAGAGTGTACGTGAATAAATCCAAAAATCCACAAAGCTCAACCGGGCTAACCCAGTCAGTGCAGTTGACTTTTGTACGATGTTTACAATGTTTACAAATTTATCGCAGGTGCCACAGAGTGTTTGTAGAATCTAAACCCCATATTTACCTAGAGTATAAATATATATATGTATATGAGTTTAATAATGATATAAATCATATGAATACCGTGTCTTTATTTGTATTTAAGCCGATTATGTGCATAGATTCAAAACAAAATTAAAAATGATTGTTGTAAACATTAAATTTTAATCACATTTAAGAATTTATCTTGTACTGCACCAGCTGAACCATTTTAGCATGTAAATGAGCCTCGGTTTCGGGTCAGACTTTCTGTAATGGCGACTGAGTTCTAGCTGTCTTCGGTATCTCTTAGATTTCTTCTATAACTGATTTTAACCTTTTCTGCGTGACTTCTTGGGATTCTTTCTTTTCAGATCTGTTGATATTGCTTCTACCATTCTTCTGGCGATCTAGGAATTTTCGTGTGCTGTGTAATTTGTGTAGCACCATGTAAATCATAACTGTATAGCGCTCACCCTTCTTTCATTCAAAGGGTCGGGCTTGTTTTCTTGTAGTGCCAATCAACTTATCTACGTAACAGCTGATTTTAGCCGCATTTTGACTGAAAGTGTGAAGTTTAAAAAACCCCAATTGTTTCATGACAAGGCAGGCAAAAGAGGAAGATTGGAGAACTGTTTGTCTAGTAAAGGTAAGTTGTCAGAATTGTTTGAAAACCAAACCAAGCATGTCAAGTGCAACGGCGACTTGTGTAGTGTTTACTTTGTACTTGTTTGTTGTCTGCCTGCATTGCATTCATGGCAGTGCAGTGTTCAATCAGCTCTATAAAGTAGAAGCCACCATTCCCTTTACAAAATAATGTATTTTACGCATGTAGTGGTTTGCTAGCGTAACACGCACCTGGCCGGTGATTCGGGCCAGTGCTCCTTGACAATTAGTAGTAGGGTGTCAGGTGAATTTTTCAAGAAGTTGTTTTTTTCCAGCTTTTATTTTTTTAAATGAAAGATCTTGTTGCCAAAAGAACAAATTGACAACCAAACATTATTTCGAAGGTAAGCTGGTTGTGGAGTTATGGCAATTTTAAGGTGCTAAAAAAATCGCATTTTTCGTCTTTTTGGTCAAAAAATGGTTTAAAAAAGCCTATTTGAGATTTAATTACTCAAAATTCACTTCAGATCTGGGTTAGGAATGAAGTTTATGGATTAGTTTTTACTTTGTTCTGATAAAATACAAGTTTCATGAAGAGTGGCCCAATCGTTTGGGAGTAACGGCTTTTGAATTTACCAAGTATGCCTATTTTTTGGATTACCCACAATGCATTGCGGCATATGAGTCCCAGGTGGAAATTCAACCTGTAAAAACCCTATCGGTGATTTATTACAGAAAATACCAATTTATCTGGCTTTTTGAAATTGCCATTTATATGAATTCTACTGAAAGCAGTGAAAACTGAAATTTGGTATATTAGTCCATTATTAGATGCTTAAAGATTCCTGAAAAAAAAATTGCCGAACGTTCTTCAAGATTAGGGTGTATTGCATATTAATTAACCTATTGGTAAAAAATTAGCAAAACATTTATGGATTATAAATTGGAGGGTTTTTGCTCCACACGTAATTTAAAAAATAGAAATACTGACAAAAAGTAGTTCTACTGTCTAAAATGACACAAGTTCTACAGTTTCACCCCAAAGATATGGGTTATTCCATTTTTATATGGGGAAATTACAAAATAACTCCCATGATAATAACATACATAGCTATACATGTACGAACCACTCAATATGAGGGAAAAATGCAGCATTGTTTTGCCTTTATGCAAGAATTTCCTCTTTTGTATTATAAACCATTAATTATGGATACTATAGACAAAACTAACAGGCCTTAATGAAAGCCTGTACATCATAGCATAAATACAAAGGTTCTTCCCTGTCATTGCACAACTAGCAAAAGTATCACCGTGGGGATTTCACGATGTTTATTAGGTCATTAATTTGCCATGCTCTTGGAAAACTGTGAGGAATGCAAACACAACGGAGTAGCAAGGAGTTTGTACCCTGGTATATTAAAGGAGTTTCAAATGATATCAAATTTGTTTGGTTAATTTTTTTTATTATTTAACAATGAACCCGGTGGGAATTTTCAAATATTGACATGAAGAGGTTCTTCATATCAAACAGGACTGTGAGATCTTAGCAAGGCACCATGCAAAAAGTAAAGGAAGGTCAGGTTCTTTAAGGGTTTTGTGCTGTGGTGTGTGTGGGGGGTGTGTGTGGGGGGTGTGTGGGTGGGTGGGTGTTGTGTGCATCATGTGCTTTGATGTGTGTGCATGGGTGTGCAGGAGGTGGAAGTTAGTATGAATGGGTGGGCCGACAGTATAGTATGTGAATGGGCAATGTGTAAATGAAAAAAAAAATTACAATCATTATCCAGCCGACGTCCTCAAACAGCCAAATTTAGATTTTACTGCTTGCATCAACAAGCTTAGACCAGGAATTATGGACCAAGTACAGTACATTTTCAAATGGAGGAGGTTTAGCATATCATATTACTAAGAAATATCAGATTGAAAGAACAGGTGATATTTACATAGCGCGAAAAAATTTATTTTAACTGCGCAAAAACATTGAAACCCGCCTTGAAAAGAAAATGAAATACCAAACACTCAGCAACGGGACCGAGTTAACGACTGCCACTGCCCGACACGGGCATTACATGCACTGCCCGTGTACTACGTGCGAGTGGTAGGATAATACAGGCCACGGTCTGTTACTGCCGTGCACATGAATGCAAGCAAATTAAATCAATTTTGATCATGAATTTCACCTTTATTTCATGTCAAGAACTTTAAACAAATTAATATTACATATATGCATACCGAAGTCATACACTAGTGAAATTAATGAGAGTCTTTCACTGAGAGCTGTTTGGAAACTACGAAACGCCGATCCCAGCTGATACACGCGGCAGGTAACGATCACTGTATTCGATCCATAGTTCCCGGGGGCTCACCCAAGTGTTCACTCTCATGGGCATCTGGCAACGCTAGCGCGATTGGTCGAGTGCCCGTCCTAGTGGAAGCGTGGGGGAATATATTGAAAATATGGGCGGGACAAAATGTTAATCGCACCCGGATATCGACCCGCTGACCTCAAATATGTCAATAGAAAAAATAGCTGACACACAGGAGCTTTTTAAGGTATATCACACGGCCTGTTCCGGGTTAGGGAAGCATAAATCGAAATCAGTGAATTTAATAAATTTAAAAAAATACTTTTCCGTTATCTAGAAGCTTGAAATTGCGCTCATAAAATACTTTGAAGTATGTATAATAATGATAAACACCCAAAAAGTGGACCTTCTTGGTTTATCCGGGTGCGATTTGCCGAAGAAAATGCGAGTGGAAGACAAAAAACGGGGACCATGCACAGCGAGGGTAGGGTTTCGCGGTGGTACTACGATGGTGAGTGCCGGATTCAAACCATCAAAAATGTTTTAATTTGGGACTTGAGTCATTTTTCCGATATTATATTAGATTCATCCTTTCTGAGTTCTATCATGAAGTTTTTGGAAACCATCTTGATATAGCCTCATAATAGAGCGATTTTAAAAAGGTATTCGTGATCGCCATACTTGCATAAGCGCATATGTGTAAGTGACGTGCTCGACGTGTGCAATGAACGGACACCCTATAGTAGGGGAGTCCGGCACTTTTGCATTTTTTACAAAACCCCAAACAAATTTGGTATTTTGGAAAGAGCATCAAAAAAGAAAAACACCAATGGGACAAAAATGAGCTCAATAGCTAAAAAAATGACGCGAGTTATGATTCGTTAAAAAATTTTTTGGCGCAAACCATTTTGACCAATTTTAAGTTACGCAATTTTCGCCCAACTTGTTTTTTGCTGTTTTCTTTTTATTTCTTTAAACTTACTCCTTCCTTAATGCTTTGAGTGAGTTTGGTCATCCAGAGGGTCCGAGTAATTACCTGGACACCAGAGATATGCAGTGTGCTTTGTTTGGGGTCAAAGGTCAAAATATTTCAAATCTCCAATTTTAAAAAAAATTGGGGTCAATTTTTAAAAACCGTTTCTTGTGCTACAATAGCATGGTCAGGGTGCAACTTGGTCTGTTATTGAAGAGGTTGCCTAAGTTTTTATGGGGTGTGGCTTGGGGTCAAAGGTCATCCTAGGGAACAGGGGTCCAAAAGGTCTCCTGGGACACAGGGGTCAAACATTTATGTGTGTAAAACTTAAAACAAGGTTAATGGGCAAATCTAAAGAGTGGCATCTTGTAGATCTCGAAGGATGAAAAAATGTCTATGGCAACCTCTTCATATGACCCACTGTTTGGAGGTCAAAGGTCAAAACTCCTAACTTACCATGCTCTGCAAAACACATTGAGCTCTAGTTTTTTATTCCTTATTGGAAGGCCACCTTATCAGAGCAGTAACCTTTTATAACAGTTTGAAACCATACAATGTTCATATGACATTAAATAACAGAAAAAAAATCTATCTACTGCAAGTGCACAACTTAATATGATAACACAATTGGTCAAAGCAATCCTTTAGAACTGACCCCCCCCCCCCCAAAAAAATCATTAAATCTCATTCAAACATTCTTGAGTTAATGACAAAATATTAATTATTGTTGTTGGAAACATTCTTGCAAAGACAAAGTGTAAACACTGCTGACTACCACGCGCCACGGCAACTGCCCCACTGCAACTACTAACCCGTTTTTCGGGATTTTGCAAGCCATTGGGAATGCACAATCATACAAAACATGCTTGTCGACTGCTTGCGACAGCTCCACAGCCACCAAAACAAGTTCAAACTTACCTCAAAAAACTTACTCCAATTTTTTTTCATTTATAGCCATTAACAAATGGTACCAAAAGTCCTTAAAATGAAATTTTTAATCCTTTTTTAATAAAATCGACAAAATTGGAGTCAACTTACCAATTGATTGTGCTCGAACTTCACGCAACAAAAGTATATTTCACTGCTTTCATCGATGTCGAGTTGGTCTCAATCGAAAGTGTGGACTTTTTCCTACTCAATCAGTTGATTTTCTTCCCAGGTCTCATTGCCGCATCCTATTAACCCAGCTGGAAAATATAAACTCGTGAAAGTACGATATTTCGCAATCAAGATGGCGGCGTGCTTGTGATTCTTGTTTAATTCTATGGAGTTTCACTATTACTTTTCCAATAACTTTAAACGCTTCATTCAACAAAATCATTGACTGTTAGAAGTACACTTTTCTACTTTCCAGAGATTTGTGCAACAATTGATTTTGACCTACAAATCGTTTTTTACAAGGTAAAAGGACCCCCGTACTTCCCCACGCATTCAGAATTAGAATGAAAAGGGACAAAAAATTTGCGTAAGGCCGAGACTACCCTACAATTATTGATGCTGAGTTAGATAAATCAAAATTTCAAAAGAATTTCATAAAAAACAAATTGGTGTGCCCTGGATAGATATTACTAGTATCCCTGTTAATATGACATTAAACCACATCCCTACATATTGAAAATAGTGAAGATTTTTGAAAGAAAACAATTTTGAAAAGCAAGCCATCTACTTACCATTCAAACTTGCCCGCCAGTAAAAACGGAAGCAAAGTTGTTGCTACCACACTCCCCTACCCATTGCAATTTTGTGAGTGCGAGTTGCCAAACGCGTATAATTTTTCACCACTGCATGTCACAGAAATGTGTATTTCATGTTGGCCATGTGTAAAAAGCCCTTGGGCTCTCCCAGTGTATAATTAAAATCCGGCCGGCCGGTACATGCCAATTTTTCGCTGGTAACAGATAACAAACGAACGAGTTGTCGGACCATTGAGCAAGTATAATGTTTTTCGACTCGCCGAGGTCAAATTCCCATTGTGGCAAACAATATTTAGAACTCTTCGTCCAGTGTTGTGCTTACTACTGGGTTAAAAAGGTCACACATGCTTAGCAACTACCCACAAGCGGACCCACGTGGCACGCTATCGTGACGCCATTTTTGGGAAACGGAAATATTCATTATGATCTTTGCATTTCTAAACTATCTCAACAAACTACATGCCTGGCGATGTTCTTAATGTCATAGCATTTTGATATTCGATGATTCCCTTTGGGGAAATCCCGACGAGGTGTAATTTTCGGGGTAATTTTCCATAAGGCGTTCATGGGATTGGGCGGTAACTTAATACCACAGTATGCTGTCAATTACCGCTGGTGCCCGTGCCCTTGGTTTCGGCTTATGGCTTCATGGTGAGACACCATACTCGCAAGGAACCAGCGTATCTGTAATGCAATGTGATCAATTGCGCAGAAGTGGAATACTGCAATAAGATTAATCTTGATCACGCCCCTCGCCCCCCAAATGATTTCCCGCTGCTGCACAATTTATGCTAGGGGGCCTAGGGTAGTGATACAAGATTCTTCTCTTGGTGGCCTTGTCCACCACCAAGCCTGTTGAATTAAAATGGCGTATTGTCGCCCAATTTCCTTCGATATACGTCAAATTTTATCAGCTACAGCTAACACATTTTTATATTTTATAAACATGCACAAAAATCAGGGCAGGGTGACTATAAAAAAAGACCAAAGACCCAAGACCCCTCAAACTTAAAACAACGACCCACCTAAACTGTTGTATTAGTATAGGTCCGTTATGGACATTTGTGTAGGTGCGTATGTAGATATAGGTGCGTATGTAAATGTGCGTCTGGGATGTAGTATTTTTACTTAAGTTTTTAAAACTTTGAAAGTGATGACGTCACTGATGACGTCCATTAGAGGAACTTTGTGTTAAATTTATATATAGTGATTTGGGTAATGCTAACTTCCATCAAAAATCTAACCCATAGAAATTTTATTTTTTATTTAATGTTTAATTTGTGGTATTTGTTTATTTAGTTTATTTATTTTAAAAAAATTAAAAAAATTATATTTTTTATTTATTTTAATATTTATTTGCATATTATTCTTTGGAATAATAGCAAATACATCCAGATTTTTATTTAAGTATTATATAAAACTTTGAAATTAATGACGTCACTGATGACGTCATTAGAGGACTTTTTAAAATTTTATATATATGAGCTGATTTTGGGTATTGCTAGACTTCCCTATAACAAAAAATCCCATAGAGAATTTTATTTTTTATTTAATTTTTTAATTTTGTTGTATTTGTTTATTTTAGTTTATGTTATTTTTACTTTATGTTAGCTTTATTTTTTTTATTTGAAGTCATTTGCTAATTATTCTTTTTTTAATTATTTTTCTGCATATTTATTAATTTATAAATTTATAATTTTATTTATATTTTTTTTAATTAATTTTATTTATATTCATTTAATATTAATTTATTTATATTTATAATAATTGCTAATCTCAAGAATTACATGGGAACACCCTGCTTGACCACAGGATAACATAATAATTTTTGCCACAAAAATCAGACGAATTCCCATCAAAAAGCAAGTCAAAATCACATTGTTTTTTTTAAATACATAATCATAATAAGATAACATATCAAATATAAGAAAATATTTGTTTGAAATTTTCAAGCTAAAACTTTAAACGATAAAAACAAAATAACAAATAACTAACGAATAAAATAAATAAAAATGACTAAAATAAATTAAAAATAATAACAAAATAAGATAGTTGAGGGGTCTTTGTTTTAATAGTTGATGGGGTCTTTGTTTTTATAGTTAGGTGGGTCTTTGTTTTTAATAGTTGAGGGGTCTTTGTTTTTATAGTTGAGGGGTCTTGGGTCTTTGGTTTTTGGGTATTGGGTCGTTGTTTTATAGTCCCCCCAAATCACATGACAAATAGGTGGTAAACAAGAGGTTGTTGAGATATTGTCAAGGTTTTTCTGCAGCCAACGGCAGCCAAAACTAGAAGTACACGGGACTAACACCGCAGTGAAAGGGCTGGGTCTATCCTAGGGCAGGGTCTGAAGAATGGGTGGGGGTAAAAGTAGTGAAGTAGTGTTCTTTTTCTGCAGTTTCTCTGGAATTTATAGTACTGACCGTTTTTTGGCGGGAGGGGAGTCCTGCCCTCTATTAAAATAGTCCAGTCTCAGTTTTTTGATGGGGAAAGAACATACCATGTTGACTCCTATTTAATTATTAAGTAACCACCACACACAAACACTCTCGTCACACACACACGCACACCCACCTACACACACATACACAAACCCATACATACACCCTACACAAACATCAACATCTAATATACACACATACACCCACACACTAAACAACACCCAAACCAGTTTATAAGTTATAATACTATAGGCCTATAAAACTCTCTGACTTTTGTTCAAACCCGGTTTCACCCAATGGCAACTTAAAAACCTTTCTTTCGGCTTTATATAAAAATCAGGTTAGCCTAAATATCTTTTAAATATCGCGAATATTAGCTCATATATGATGACGTCATATTTGTTTCAATCGACAATCGTATCATTGTGCCAAGGCACGATTCATGCACCAAAACTTCACGTTCCGCACAACCAGGCGGCTGCGGTCGCTCCGTGTGAACATCCGGTGCCAGAAATTTCACACAGGTGAAAGCACCGACGTCCATTTTATTTAAACAACCGTACAGCCCTCGACAGGAAACCACCAACAAAACGTTGTGATGGTACCAGTTAGGATTGCTTTTGAAGCCTTCATGACATTCATGTTAGAATACTGTTCTCTATTGGAATACCTCGAATACCATTTCGACTCTGACGTAATTGTCACACATTTGAGAAATCAAAACTGGCGAGTCAATGCAAGTCTAGTACTTTTTTGGTCATCCTCTTCGCCACAGAAATCGAGTCACTTTCACCCCTCCAATTTGAATAGAAAACTTCGGATCGACCAGGTGGCAAGTCTCCTCTGGTGTAGAATAATGTTTTACAAACACATATGAAAGCAGGCTTTTTATATACTACTACGCAAACTTTTCAATGAAATATCAGCAAAGTTGAACACTAACTTGAATTTCGAAATAGGCTGCGCTGCTTAACGGATTCTTGTCGCCTGCCTTCCAATTTTTCACACCAGAATGAGGTAAGGACGCTACACTCGGCGGGTGCCTGATTTCCGCTAGCTGAGTGGCTCAATCGCGCGCGATTCAGTGCATAATTTGCAGTGCCACAGCACTGCCACTGGTGGCCCCGGAAGTGGCCATGATGAGTGGACTAATAAACGTTTCCTAGGAAATGTGGCTCAGACTTTAGTGTTTCTGTTGACATGTTCATGTGTTGTTTGTTTTTACTTTGATCTTTAAGTTGCCAAGTTGGCCAAGTATTTTGCTGTGTGGTTAACCATCGTAGAATTGAACACAAGCATCAATTAGTGATATTGCCATTGCGCACTCTCGTCCTCGTCCTCGAATTGCAGTGTGTAACTGGGGGAGTTGCCGTAACCTGACCCCTGTACCCATCTGAACCCGCACCCGTTAGTCGCGTGTGGGGTGCACAGGGGTCCTTAGGAATTTGGAACACCTTCAGGACACTTCACCCAGATAAAGCATACTATGTTTTATTCTGTTAATGTTTTTCTGATTTATGGTGTTCAGAAAAGTGTCAGATGAGTCCATAGTCTTCGGAAACTCCCGTAATTGGTCCAACCTGCCAGGGTGGGAGGTGAAAAGTTGTGGCTTCCTTTCATCATTGCTTTTCCATAGGCTGCTCATATATAGGCATGATGACCATAGACTAACTCTGAGTAATAAGTGTTTGAACTGGATTTGAACCATCTACTGTATGTGTGCGGGAGGGTTCGCACTGCTGTAGACAGCGCAAACAAACACAACAATTAAACTAGACACATGATATACGCCTGTGGACAGCCGCACATGCCGTGATGTGGTCATTTTGACCGGTCACCTTCACTTGTTACTCATGGCAATTTTTTTAAACCATCAATCATTGAATTGATGGTTATTTCTATCGAGAGCGTCGTGTTTTAATGTCGGCTCTTATTCGCTCTACTAGTCGGTGGCTACTCCATTTCGCATTTGTCTCTACTTCCTCGAACGTGTACTACATTCCGGGCGTTTATTTTCATTTCTGACAAAAAAGAGCTGCCTAGTGGTAGTCAGACACATGGGGAATCTCGTGTTTGGCTTGATTTAGTTAAATTTCAGTGACGGTAAGTCCGGTTGGGCAACTTTTGTATCTTTTTGTCAAGTTTGTTGGACCTCATTTGATGCGGCGCTTGTCGTCTTTCTTACTGAATGCTTTATTGGTTTATGTGTGCACCTATTAACCCGGTTCTAGTGGGGTTTTTCAGGCGAAAATGAAATGTGATCATGTTACCAAGCTACCAGGGCATCCCAGGGCCTGAGGTCCAACACAAACACAAGTGCGAGTTCATTTGATTGACTTTAGTGATTGTAGTGGTAAACAAATTTCCCTGGATGAAGTTTGCCCGACTATAATAGAGATGACAGACAAAAGAAGAGTTGTTTTACCTTAGATCAGACTTGAGTTTGTTAATAACTCGGTATTTGCAACACAACCAAGTCTCAAATGATATTCAGCATAAGTACGTGAAGAGACCCAATTTGCCTATTTTAAGAACGTGCTGCTGCAAAAATATTAATCCATACCTATCAAATTTTGTAGCGTGGTATCGTCCTTTGTTGAAGGCAGCCTTTGTTTTTCCAGTATGGCATTTAGTTATACGACTATGCATAATGTTTACGGTATTAGGATGGATGAAACGTGGCTTTGTTGGTTTCGACACAAAGTGTAGATTTTTAGTTTATGTATATTGGTTCTTATTTTGAGGTGTTTGAGAAAATATTTTGGTTTACGCTGAGAAACCTTATCTGGTTGTCATTATTAAGTTCTTGTTGGCTTGTTTTCGAACATGAAAGGACATTGCTGCGGATAATGCAATATACACGACCAGCGTGGCGTTCCTCTAAAAGATGTTCCACCACGTTGAAACCGTTTTAAGCACCTTGGAACTGTTGACAGCCAGGTCTGGGAATTTTAAAGTGGTCCTTGAAAGTGAAGCACTTTTAATTATATTACATTTTTAGCTATAAATTCTTCATTATAACTGATAAACAAAAAGAGGGTATTCACTTGCGACAGCAGTGGCCATACTTCGGGGCATATTTCATCCACCCTGACCTGCGTAATATATTCTATTGCGAGTTGGCCGACCCACACACTTGCCTCCTTTTGCCGGGTTTTAGATATCACTTTGTGTCGACGGTTTGTGGCTCCGCTAAATGATGGGCCTAACACTCGACTTTTAACCTTGTAATATCACGCCTTCGTTGTTGCAAAGCGGAAAAGTTTGAAATAAAGTGGCGGTAGGCAATCATACTAAGCGGAAATCTTTGGAAACATCTGCCAGAAATTCTTACATGTGAAGGAATATCCTAAAAATCGTTCCAATAAGAGTCAGGGAAATTGTCAGTAGTAATCCTCTATTTTTGATTCGAGGATATTCCCTCAAAGTGGCCTGAAACATACGAAAGTAATACCGGGAGACATTTTTTTAAAACCCGGTAAACCCGACCAATTCTCTGCTAACAGTATGCCATGACCCTCTTCTGATCTCCTTATTTGTGGTTTAAAACCAAGAGTCAATGTATTGCTTGTAAAAGAGACTCATATAAGATTGTTATCGAGCTTGCTGCAATACCGAGCATTGTAAGGCATTGCCGTGGGATACCTGGAGTGTGAATGTTAAATGTTTTGGGTACATTTGCCGATTACTTTCACACGTATAGTCAAAAGAATCAGACCCAAGTGTCATATTGAGTATACATAAGAGTGGCCGATAATGACCCTGTATGGCCTTGACCCATTTTGCAATATATATAATAAAACACCTTCTGAACTGAAATGCTATGACAAACTAAAGGAACCACTGGTCCAGGACAATTGACTGGTATGCGCAGAATGACATATGGTGACCCATGTGCCCTTTGTACCTCTAGTGGCCCTATGTGACCTTTGACCCCATATGGTCAAAATCTATATACATACAAAAATAACTTGTGAGGTTTAGTCCGGCTATGCGTTAGCCGTCCTTAACATACGGAGTCATATGAATTTTGGTGTGGTGGTAAGCTCCAACGTATTGAGGTTGTGGTCACGATTTGGAGGGTCATTTTGGGGTAAAAGCTCAGGGGTCATGGAAAATGGTGTTGTTGACATTCAAAAACGTATAAAACAATTAAGAAATAAGAACTAAACTTGTTAGGAAAAAGATATAGTCTTTACAAGTAATTAAAGACAAGATTATTAAAGTCTACAAAGTCTGTTCAAATGGTTTCTGACTCGTGCTGTGACGTTTTAAACGTTTAAACGAACGGAAGGGTCAACGTTTAGAAAAAATGACTACCACGTTTCACGTACAGCAACCCTACTACTTTTTTTCAATATTATTTTATTGCTGAAGTAAAATTTTCTCCAAATTACCCCCCGTCATGCAAAGTAAGTTAACAGTTTCAATGCTCTCCTAGTAAATGGTTTCCGACTTTTAAGGAAACTGGGGGAATCCCCGTTTACAAGTGCTTACGTGAGTGATGCAACTTCGGCATATACACCGAATAGCACGGCCCCAATACGCGGTGTTCTATTTACATAGGGATCTATATTACCCGGATATACAAAAAAGGTAAAAATGGCAGCTCCCACAGTGATTCGACGTTTGGGATCTTTGGGATATTCACACTGCTGATTTTGGAATGAAAAAAACATAACATAGGTAAGTACAAACAACATTTTAGGTTCAAGATGATATTTATGATCGAATGCAAAGCGGAGTACCCGATTACGAACGATGTATGGTGCAAGAATTGCATTTCTGTGGAAGCGCCAAATTCGGGAGTCGTTAACTTGTTGAGACCGCGAGTGTAAACGGATAGGAAATTTAACGGTAACTCCCATCTCTATTTCTGACATCGTTTTCTCCCGACTTTCGGAGGGACCAGCACAGCAATATTTCATATTAACCATTTAACTGCTAAAGGCTATGCTGTGTCTTAAAGAAAGTGTTACAATTAACTCCGTGGTGCAAAGGGATAGGCCTACAATATATGAACCTGTTGGGATTTGCTGTTTGATATTTTGAATCGCCATCATTGCATATGCAAGTGTTAAGTATATTATTTAGTGCCTGGTTGTGGACTTGTTACCACTGACAGTTCTAAACGGGGGCTGTCAGACGGCGGAGCCTGTCAATTTTTTTTGAAAGCTGGATTTTTAAAGAGCTCTATATACTCATGATGCAGTTCCTATGTTGTAGATGCTCCGTTTTAAATTATGAGCCTTTGAAGTTGACTTTACTTAGACATTTTCATTAAATAGTTTTTTTAAAAAAAAAAAAAAAAAAATTTTTCTTTTTTTTCCACTATGGACTAGTTCCTATACAGTTCCTTAAATGGGCCAGGGCTGTCAGACGGCAGAGCCCTGACCAATTTTTTGGGGAAAGCTTGATTTTAAAAGCTCTATCTCAGGATGCAGTTCATAACTAGGTGGTGGCTCCGTTTCAAAGTACGAACATTTTACAAGTGACTTTTACTTCAATCTTTCATGTCAGTCTTTAAACAAACCCAAATGGACTAAGTTCCGGTGACAGTTCCTAACATGTGGAAGCTTTCCAATTGATCTTTAAGACAGTATCCCATTGGCTGTATCCATCTTGAGGATGTATAGGTGTTACCTTAAATGCTCACTAAATAAAATTAAAAGAAGTATGGTGGTAGAATTTCACGGTACAAAGTTTTGTCGGTACATATCGCGGGTCATTTGGGGTCAAAGGTCATCCAGGGGTCGTAGCAGATAACGTGGCTGTGCTTTGATATAGGATATAAAGAGTTTTGGTATGGTGGTAGTTTTGCGGTACGAGTTTTGTGGTCACGTTTTCGAGGGGGTCATGTTGACCTTGCGCAACCGCTGCCAATTTCGGAGGTCCAAAACACACACTCGATGTGCGGGAAGAACCCGGAAGTACTTTGAGAAAATAGTGCACGGTGGGAAGCAAAGATGGTGACCGAAAACTACCTAAAAGCTACAGACGTCTCACCGGCAAGCGGCAGAAGTCCCTTTAGGGTGATCTTCTGAAGGGAAAGCGGTCCAGTGGCAATGCACAGCAGGTTGGCATGAGGGGAAACATGTCCCACCAGCAACGCGCAGCAGTGTGGTAAAAAACTTTCGTATAGCGCTCCTGATGTCCGACAAGCGAATTCGGCAACCGTGGTAAGTTGATGTGGTTTTTGATGGTGGGACGTGTAGGGCAAATCGTCTGATATTAATCAGTTTTTCGCTGTTCGAGACTCAAAAGTCCATGGAAGAAACAGAAAAATGCATTGTGGTGTACTAGCTGTACTTGTCATGTTTGAAAACAAAGTTACTAAAACATTTTTTTTGCATGCATTCATGCAAAGAATGTTGAGTGTGGTTTCCTGGTATGCCAATTTATTACAACAGAGTAAATAAGCAAAATTGATAGAAAATTAACAAAAATGCTAACAAATCACAGTGAGTTCATAAACTTGGTTGTTAAAATAGTACCAGGGAATAAAACAATGGGAAAGCACAGTGGTTTGGGGAACGTGGTATCAGGAATTGTGAGGGGTTGTTTGAGGCGTGATCATCAAAGTTTCAGCCGATGAGATCCGGCTGTGACTTGTCACACGCCCACTGTACTCATGGTTAAGGGTATACTTTACAGCAAGCTGTAATAGCACACCTTCACTGTAGCTTAGCAGTTGGGAACGGAAGGTCTATTAGCACCGTCACCGTGACGTTGCGAATAAGCAATGTTTCCGGTAATTCGCATCGTAGCGGTGTGAATAAGGAACCTTTTCTTGTAATTCGCACCGTAACGGTCGTGAATAATAAAGAAAACTTTCTGGAATTCGCACCGTGGTGAGTGCGAATAAGAATTTTTTTTCTTGTATTCGCACCATAGCGATAAAAATAACGAAATAATTTTGCCCGTTGTTTCCCAGTCACCGCCGCAGTTAGAGTTAGGCCCTATATCCGCTTATAATTTATACATGTATATATTCAACCAAACTTCTCCGCATGTGTGTGGGTGGGTGGGGGGTATTTTTTCGTTGTTTCTTTTCGTTCTTGTTGTTGATAATTTGGGATGCTTTTACTCAAAAACAGTTCTTTTTGTGGTGTTTTCATCTATTTCATCCATTTTTATAATTGTTTCTTTAGATTTCTTGCTTATAATGTATTTCTCATTTTGTTTTCATCTTTATATGGTTTTATTGCTTTTTTATTTTTATTCATTTTTAGTTAATATTTGTTTTTTATGCCGTATTTTCATTACTTGTATTTTTATTATTGAAGTTGATTATTTTTTTGTCATCACTTTGATATTATTTTTGAATTGCTTATATTTAGTAATTTTGTTTTTAATTTATATTATACTTTTTTTATTACTGTATTTTCTTTTTATTACTTGCTATCTTCCAATTTTCAATGAAAAAGACCGTACCTGGGAGAGCTCGACAGTAAAAACGTAAAGGGGGGATCTGGGCACACAAAGAGGCCCCATCTCTCTTGCAAAGCGATGGGGCCAGACTCACCATGTACAGTGCGCCTTATAATTGGCTGCCAATTTCAATTTGTGAAAATGTGATATCATAGTGACAGGGGAAAGTAAACGCGATTTGAGGACGTGTTAAAGCGCTATACAAATATACAGTTATTAAAAAAAAAAAAAAAAAAAAAAAAGGGCGAGGAACACATTGGCCGCACGGGGCTCGAACCAGCAATCTTCAGATAATGAGTCAGCGGTAAACATCCACGGACCACATGTGCATCTCCACTGAATTTTCATGCTATAGAGTAAGCTAGAATTATAATTGTCTCAGGTTATAAGAAAAGTTTAGGCCGGGCCTAGGCCTATGTGTATGTCTACAACATCTTTCGACTCCCAAAACTAATGTCTGAGAGAAGAGTGATAATCAAATTTGCCGCGGCGGAAGAAAAAAACGTAGCTCAGGTCAAACGCATGCGAAAGACAGCCCATTTGTCGCAGTGCGAATAAGACGAAATTGTTAGCATTTAGCACCGCCACGGTACGAATGAGCCATTCGTAGCAGTGAGTTATGCAAGCTGGATTGTACATGGATGAAACAACATTGTGATATAGGGCCCTGCACCAGAGCTTAAATATGTTGAATGGACTTTTGTTTGCCATCCAGCTCAACCAAGCATGGAAGAATACAAATTACCATGCACATGGTTCACCTGAACATTTCACTTATTTCTGCAGGTGATTCCTTTGTATTCTCTTCATGTTGGGTTGTTCTTGGAGGAAGGTTCTGGCCAAGATTTATAACCTATTGACCTGCCGTGCAAGCGCCCAGTAGATAGGTGCAATAGCAAAAGCACAGAAGGATGTGATTCTCAATGTCAATGGCCTGCCTATAGTCCATTTCTCTCCTCGTACTGATGTCATACCTTGACGCAGAGTTTTTTATTTGCACGCGTCAAGATGCCGTTTGTGTGCATGTGTAAAAACGCAGTCATTTTAAGCCAGCGTGCATGTTATATGGTGCGGGGACGATCAATTCTTTTTCTGACGGTCACTGCATGGAGGCGGGAAATGGAGTTAGTATAGCACTGTGGGGAGTGTATGTATGATTAAAACAAGGCCGAACTCGTATTTAAGCGATGCGTAAAATGTCCCCGCCGAATGTCGCGATCACTAAAAGGCGATAAATGCACCTCCCCCTCCCAACACCAACAATGCCCCAACACCTGAAAAACCCCACCCCCTCCCCATCACCCAGCAAAAACACGTACCCCAACACATCCAGCAACACCCGCCCCCCTCCCCAACACCCCACCAAACTCCCAAATACCCCACCCCCTTCCCAACACTCGCAACACCCACACCATCCCTCCCCTAACACCCCCTCACCCCCCCAAATTCCCCCGCAACACCCCCACCACCCCCAACCCCGTAACACGATGCCCACCCGTAACACGTTCCCCTAGCTTCACAATACCCGCAACATCCCACTCTAAAAAACCCCCCTCAAACACCAACACCCCCCAACACAACACCCCCTCCAACACCTTCACCCCGCCCCCAGCACCTCGCAAACACCCCTCACCTAACACCATGCACACACCCCACCCCTCGACCACTGAAACCACAACACACCCTCGCCAAAAACCTGCCACCCCCCACCCCTCCCAAACACCCCTGCCACACCCCCCCCTCCCAACACCCCGCAATAAATAACCCCCTCCCCTATGGCATCGTAGGTATATGAGCGGGGGGGGGGAAGGAATTTTGCCTAGCTGACGTTACCGTTTCAGAGAACAGCAATTCGCTATTTTAATTCGATCATTTGATACCCAAGCCGCATATCACTTCCCCAACCCCCCACCCCCTCACTTGGATAGTAGTCTCATGTAGCGAAGTTATTTTGCCTATCCAACGACCGTTTCAGAGATATAGCAATTAAGCTATTTATTAGCTCATTGCCTACCTAAGCCGAATATCCATACATTTCAAATTGCAAAAAAAGATTGTGGCCATGATCGCCTTTCATTGCAGCGAGGAATTTTGCGTATCCAATTACAGTGTCAAAAATATAGCAATTCCGCTGATTTTTGCCTATATTAATTGCCTCATTTTGCATACTCAATTTGCCAAAATATGCCCAAAAATCTAATCAGGTCGAGAACTCTTCAGCCCGCTTCCTCCACCAAGGTACATCATTATACGCCTTACAAGAACTCCAGAAAAACTTGTACACAGGCCTTGCAGGATAATTTTCATACATTTATGCAAATTAGAACTTAATTAGCATATTTTACGCCAAAATCTAATCAGGTCGAGAATCGTCAACCACTTCTTTCCCACAAGTTACACCATGTGCCCTTAATGAACTCCAGATAAATCATATACAAATGGGTTAAACATTTTTTATCACAGACGAACGGACGAACGGACGGAAGGACGGACAGACAGAAGCTGCCATTTTCTAGTAACCGTTCGAACGCTTCGGCGGGCAAAATATTCCATGGCCTGCATATATTTGATCCAGGCCTTGTAATCAGATTTCTTTAGGGGAGGGGCACTTTTTCCTCAAAAGGGGAATTTCCCTCAAATTTGCACCGTCCAAAGGGGGGGGGGGTGAATTTGGCAAAAAGGTTGTACCTTTTTTTCCAAAATATTTTTCGACAAAATAGGTATAAAAATCCCCTGGGATAGTCAATGTCCAAACCATCGAGATGTGCACCGCGCAGGTCATGGATTTTTTTCTTTTTTGGTGTGATGATAGATTTGATGAAAATGAAATCTGAAATTTTGAGCTTTGTTACTGCCTTTTCTTTTCCCGCAGGAGCCTTCAGAAATTTAGGGGGGGTCGCATCAAAAATGCTGTGCTATGCAACGACAATTTTTGAGAGGTCCAACTTGTATGGGACCCTCCCCAACGTTGAAAATCACTATTGGGGGATTTTTATTTGGTGTAGAATTCAAAATCTGGCCATCAAAAAATGTGATCGCGTCTATAGCTTACCACAAAAAACGTGAAAAATGCAATATCTTTCATCTGGGACCAAGTTGGGGGGGTCAGAACTCCGTAAGCCACATATTTTTATTCAATTTTTTTTTGTTTTTTGTTAATCTGATTCACACGCAGGAACTTCTACATACAATAATAAGTCATTATGTAAGGGAGTTACAGCCTATTGAAAAATCCTAATTTTTGGATTTGACATATATTGGCCCCCCTGAAAATCAATGTTTGACATACACTCACCCCTCTACTTCAGATATTTGAAGATACTCATCAAGAGTTCTTGAAAGACAGCTTGGTGTTATTATGTCTTCATTGTTTTTCAGCACAGACCTTTTGCTGATTCCCCATATAATGTGGATATGGTGATACACTATTCATTTACAATGACCTGGGTCACATATAACTTGTGTGGTAACTTAAGTGTGTATTTTGTTGTGAAAAAATAAGACACCAAGCTAGTTCTTTCAGGAAAGTTTTTTAGTGGAGATATCTCAACATATCTGAAGTAGAGGGTTGATGTCGAATGTCACCATTGGTTTTCAGGGGGTCAAAATGTTGTCAAAAAGTATAAATTGCCCATTTTCAAGGGCTGGTACCTCACTATTACGTTTCTAATGTGTTTATAATTGTATTGGTTTTAAAGTTCTACTAGTAACTCTGATTGACCAAAAGATGGACAATAAAAATTTTCTTAATTTGGAGTTCTGACCCCCCACTTGGCCCCGAATGAACAAGGCGCATATTTCAGGTCTCATTAACTCTAAAAGTAACACGCTAGAACTTCCGAATGCCAGATTTGAATTCTTCACCAAAATTTTACCTAAGGATAGTAAGGGAGCCCTCCACAACTTTGAAAATAATATCTGTGCCCTCTCAACAGATGTCTTTCACATTGGGAGGCACTTTTGAGGGTGACACCCCTAAATTTCCAATTTGCTCCTAGCGGAAAACGAAATGGAACTATGACGTCTCAAATCAGGATTTCATATCTCATCAATTGTCTACCACCATTTAAGCAAAAAAAATCCATACGTGCTGCGGTGCCCACTCAAATAGTGACATGGATGGCCCCTATTTTGGCATTTTGAGTCCTCTCTCCCCCCCCCCCACTCGGTTACGGGCCTGATTTGGTCTTCTCAACAAGTCTGTGCTTACTTGGTTTTAGTTTGTGCTGCACGGCCCTCAGCTTATCTGGAAATACCCATATACTATCTGTTGGAGATTGGTGTCGTGTCCCCACAAAATGCCCAGGCTCTGATAACGGAGGCTAATTGCCAAAATGAAAAGTTATTGCAATATATAATTTTGAGAAATAGAAAGTCCATTCTATCCATTTCTTTGAATTGTGCATAGATTTGGCTTCAAGGTTTTGAAACATTTTAAGGTCAATTTTTGTTGTTCGTTTTCTTTGTCATATTTATTCATGACCCAGTGTCAGGAAATGGACCATAGAGAAAGGGTTAAATTGATAATTATGATCATTGAACAATTTGAATCCCAAACTGAGTATTATGAATCCATGAAATTATTTCACAGTTATGAAAAATTATCATTTCTCTTTCACATCATCCAAATGTTCTACCAATTATCAACCCCCCCCCCCATTTAAGTTCTTATTTTGTTAATAAGTCGTGGAAAAATGGGCTCCCACAGTTGGAGTGCCCATCTCTCTGTCATTGGCGTTTGGGCCAGACTCACTATGAGTTACAAAAAGCTAACTCACCAAGGACCCGTTAAGGGGTTTGTTTTACTTGTACATACATTGATTGAACTTACCTTGTGTGATCTGGGTATCATATTCATAACCAAAACCAGGGGGTGTTATTTTCCTAAATACATGGTGGTAATAAGGCTACTGAACTGTTCCAGGGGAATTGAGATTTTACTAGCTCTAGTGACTCCCCTCATGTAATGTTGCTGTGGGGGGTTCTCCCCCCTCCCGCACGCTAGTCTGTTTTCCGCATTCCCAGCATATGCCGGTACCTAATACTCCTGGGTGGAGAGTTTACCGGCGTCAGGTCACTTACTGTAAACATGGCAATTTTTGAGAGATTATTGTTGCATCTCAACCTCTGAGAGCGAAATACTCTTTAAACTTTCTCAACCATCAAATATATTTTAAGAGAGAACCCAATCTCCTCGGTGACGAATCAGTACAGTTTCACTCCTCAGATTTGAAACACTTAAGAATAGAAATCCGAAAAAATGATAAGAAAAATCATATAAGAATTAGTTTAAGGGGGTGCATGGTAACCCATGAAATCTGCTAGTATTAAGAGGCTTTTTGTCCAGACCGCATTGGAATTAAACACGATGAGATATTAGGCTCAAAGCTCGACCATGGCTCAACGAAGGAGTCTGTGTGATCGATAGAGAAAGAAAAGGTTTTGTTATTGTAAGTACTGTTGTAGTGTTCTTTTACATGCAAAATAGTATCCATATATTGACAACAAACTTCACCTGACTTGTGCTTGTGTAATATTTGTAATTATTGAGGGCCGGCCCCGGATGTAACTCTTTCCATGAGCCGTGGGTATAACATGGCCTCTAAAGGTGCCCCGTAATGTGAAATAGCAATAATTGAAAGCAAGCCGAACCTTGGCTTGATGAATTGACAGATGCAAGTGTATCTGACATTTTCATTTTAGTTGTAAACAATAATTATGATATTATCGTTTTATAAGACCACTGTGTACTACAGTTTATTTTCCAGTACATGTAGTGAAGGTATTTCCTGCATGTAATCTGGACTGTCATTCTTGTTGGAAAAGGCTTGGTTCCCACCTCCAGGACAATCCATTGGAGATTTTGAAAGATAAAATTATACACAACAGCAAATTACAGCAATATTTTAAAAAGTGAAAATCTTCCAATTTTGGGAGTGTATTAAAGCCCATTTTAACAGGAAAGACCACACACTTTTATTTGAGAATTCAATACCATGTATCAACCTGCATAACTGGCTTAGCTAATGAGCAAGAGTATGCACTGAAAATAAGGAGTAGCAAACATGCTTTTCTACCATTTCAATAATTCCCACTAAGTCAGCAATTAACTTAAAGGTTGATGACCCGATTTAAGTACATAAAGTTTTCATCTTAATCGAATGGCTTCCCCCCAAGACTCCTAGCTGCAAGTTTCGCGCTGATATTTAATCGTTTTGTATGGTGAGAGCTAAAACGTGATTTTTTTAAGCCCCATACAGGTAGAGTACTGTGTAAAATTAATATTGGGACGAGAAAATGAGAAAAATTGTATCTTTTCTTTAGATACCAAAATTGACCACTTCCGGAAAATCTGAGGTCCTGGGGACGATGGCCACGATGCTATTGGCATCGGACCATGACCCTTCCCGACTTTTCAGCTTTCAGACAGAGAACAGCTCGTGATCATACGAGGAAAGTAGATGGAATACAGACAGGCAGTCTCATAGTCCTCCTGAATTCAGCCTTCAGATTCATGTTTTTCCTCCAAATAAGACAACTATTGCTGTTTTTGGAGTTTTTGGTTAACAATACAATAAGTAGTTGCAAAAGGCATTGCAAAATGGATTATTGCTTTGCATCAAACTGCAAGTTTGGAAATTGTTTCCAGACTCGAATATATCAAGTAGAGACAATAGACAATTTGATGGATTAAATGGATAAAGTTGGAGACATTGTAATAGTGTAACCCTCCGATTTCCCGTCCGGGAAATGCCTTCCTACCGCCGCTAAGTCCGAGTTGTTTAATTCCGAAGAGATTATCCCATTGATAAACCAATGTCATGAACAAAGACCCGATACCGCTGGTTGATAGCTTTGATAGCATGCATTCATATTAGTGTTAAATGCAACGAAGCCCATCCATATCATGACGCTAAATGGCAACTAGGTCGGGTCATCATGTTTCACTAATCGAGGTAGAGGTAGGGTTCTACTCCTATGATTAATTTATACATTTGGACTATATTGTGCACTTATTAGAAGCTTTGTGAGTCATCAATTTTCACCGACGTTTTGCATATAATGATTTCATAATCACTTGGGTGTTGTTTTATTGGCATCATTAACATTAAAAAAGGTGGTTTTTTTACAAAATTTCCCGTTTGAAAAATTCCGCGACGACCAACAACATCGTGATAGACCCCAGAAAATTCGCGCGTTTTTGCGCTTTTTTGCGCAATCGCGCAAACTCCTGTGCCTATAATAGTGCGTCAATTGATGTATCGTATGACTTATTTATGTATCGAGTGCATATTGATCACCTTTTGTAAAACTATAGAGTACCAGGCCTGTGAACTCCTATATTTAGCACGTACAAAGCCATGGAACCGCTGTTTATAGCGCCCCCGCGCAGTATGGGGATAGCATGGTGTTGAAATTACTTAGGTAAACTATGAAAAGTCCTACAGGATTGCTTGTGATTGTAACAATACGGAAAGTTATATCCCACAAATCGTGAGCTTTCAACATCTTAAAACAGGAAAAAAGAAAAGAGAAAAACAAAAGTTATCAGATAAGCAAAGCTTACTATCTTAGATTTAGCTTTTTAATCTTCTTTTTGCATCATGAACATGTAATGTTACAATTGGGCGCACCTTATCGGGTTCTCATCAAGCCACTAGCATTTTGAACACTGCCATCAACATTGAGGGACAGTCGTACCGAGGCTTCAGCCAGACGGGGTGAGTTTCCTCTCCCATTATTATAGACTCTCTGATAGTACCACCAGCGTACCCAGCCAGGGGTTTGCAAATATTATACAAAATTAGCCTATTTTTACTTATCAGAGGTCCACTGTACTGTGACAATCATGGGCAGTACACTGTATTGTGAAATGTGAGAATTCTGAAGACCTCATTATAACCCTATCATGACCAAATCTCACTAAAACTCACTGAGCTGAGGCTCAGAAGGCCAAAAAGATGCGATGTCATCGTATGAACACACACATGGGGAAATCACTGGTCGGGGCGTTGGCCCAGCGACACCCTCGTGGCTTGCCATCCCTGCTTATGGGACTGGTGTACCGGGCCCCCGGGTTCGAATCCCACCCAAGATGTGCAATCTTTTTTGGCTTCTATCCCTTTACCTCTTCCTCTCGGGAGATAGGCTAGAAACGAGAATAGTGTTAGGGTCATCAGGGTACATGTACATCTAAGGTCAAGTGTGTGTGTATGTATGTATGTGTATGTGTCGGTGTATGTGTGTGTCAACCCTAGACACACAAACCCACACAACAAACAATCACAAAACTAAGTAACATACTTAATACACTTTGTATTGACAAAAATATCATTTTTTCCATCATTTTGGACATATTCCCTGTTATGTATAAGAACGGCTAGTAAAATTTTTAAAGAATCAAAATTGTATCAACTTTAAAGGTGTGTGTTCTGGTCGTCTTTCCCCCCCTGATTATCCGGAAGTCAGAGCTTGAATTACTTGGGTGCACACATGCACAAATGCATGTAACTTTTTCTGTGTGCATGTAAAGTTTTTTTGCACAAGCTTTTCTTGGAGGCATATGAACGTGTGACCCAATAATGCCTCCAAAAGTATAACTGTATCAATCGGGAACCATTTGTAAGAGCTTATGAGGTTTTCCCATGCAGCATGTGTGAATATATGATTGTGCATGTGACCAGTTTGATTTGTTCATGTAAGTTTTCGGCATGCATGCACAAAATGCATGTAGGTTGATTTTGTAAATTTCGAGGTCCTGCCAGAAGTAGTATGAATTTTGATTATACAAACAAATGAAAGCTGTAATTTTTCTCTGTCATCCCTGAAATTTGAAGCCTTCAAATCCATTTCATTTCCAAATATACAAAAATAACCCTTTCATAGTTAACCATCATCATTAACACTATAGGGTTTTTGCAATGCAATATTGCTTCTACCATCAAACGCAATTTGTTTCCCACCGTACTTGATTGGTTGTTGTGTGCAGTGTCCAGGCTCTCATGTCAAGAGAAGAACACAATAGGACATAAATCGTAACATCACCTTTTAAATCTGTCGCCACCCCACAGCTTGAAAAAAAAATAATACAGAACTTTGATTACGGGGGCTTGGGATGTAATTGTGCCTCAATCTACTTAGAATGCAAGAAACATCAGCAAAAATGCAATTTTCATACCGGACTTCTCAAAACAAGCAGAATGTCTTACTATTAGGTCATCGCCAGAGGGTGTTTTGAATCATCCCATGATGCATAGCAATTGCCTATACCGTACTGGAACTAAACTCATGTCAGTAATTCGGGATAAAAAGTGTTCCATAGTTTAAGAACACAACATTTCATATTCATGCCCAATTCCCTAAGCACTAATGTTTTGTAGGCTAACATGGGTTTTTATGTGTTAAGACTAGGATTTTTTATGTGATCACATGACCCTATGAGTTGAATTTCCCAAAATGGTGGCATTGGTGGGATTGACTCAAACACCCTCTGGTATGCACTGCTTGGATGCAACATGTCAGGGATCATCAGAATTGTCAAGTATTCGCTGTTTGAATATGGAAGAGGTGCTTAGTAACACTAAAGTTTTTACCACACACAAAACTACTTCAGTAAAAAAAGAAAAGCCCAGGTTATATACCCAGAATACCCTACTTTTATCCAGGGTTTGTTTTTTTGGTTTTCCTTTTTGGGATTTACATGTGATCCTTTGCCACCACTATATTTTCATACTTGAGCTCTATCAATCGATGACATTGACTTAACTGATTGCCACCCCTTTGTCTGTAGTATAATAAAGTGTATTTGCTTCAATCGAGCAACTTGAGGAATGTGTACCGTTAAGAATCAATATCTTTTTACTCTCTGACTATCATAATTGAATTGTGAGTGTTTGGTTTAATAAATCCCGGTATTAAAAAGCTGTGCTCAACAGATCCCTCAGCTTTTGCTTGTGATGATTAGCTTTTTTTAAGTTTAAATATAATAGGTCACATGGACCCACCCACAGATCTCAGTATAGAACAGCAGACGACAAACGAAGACAAAGACAAACGACCACCATTACATGTACCACCATCCACACACCAATCCTGCATCCACACATCACACACATATGCATTCCACATTACCACATACACACCGCGATCTACACACATACCCAACGCCTGCAACGACACACACACACACGCAACATCCCATATACACGCACACACATACATCGCTACCAGTATACACACACACACGTCAGACTGGCAACATACAACACATGACACACCATACACGACATGCACCCTCACACACTGGAAACATAATTACAATGTAAAAACAATATTTTTCTTTCAAACTTTAAACGCGTAACCCTGTAATTCCATAATGTATTGTAGTTATGAATTAAGAAACTTACATGCAGTTAGGATTTTCAAACCCATATAAATAATTTAGAAAGAGATATGATATAGACCTCAAATGGCTAGTTGACATATGTTGTGAAAGCTTTGCTACTCTTCCTATCTATTTTTGCTGTTGCTTCCTATCAATGCCCAGGGTACCGGTACCAGGATGTGCTTGGGACACTTGGGGTGGGGGGGGGGGTGAGGTCACTCTTCTTGTAAACTGTGATTCCCATACAGATGCAACTCTCCTTATACAAGGACCTATGATGTACATCCCCCTGAAAGAAATGGGTGTCCTATTCCCATTATGCCGTTTACATTACACAAACACACATAATTTAAATTTTAATACGGAAGGCAAAATGTTATTTAAAGGTGCAACAAGAGATTTTCACATATCAGGTGTCACAAAAAAAATTGAAAGTAACCGACTTTTTCATCACAAAACCCCATCTGAAAGATTAAGCTGAGAAAATAAGATTAGGTACACATGGATTACTAAGGCTTACGGTTCAGATGATATAAAAATCGTCAACTTTTTTTGAGGCAAGTTCCGTTGGGAGGTTGTTTTGGATCATGAAATGCCCCTTTAATATCTATTGGGAAACAAACCTAATCAGCCTCGAAAGTAAAACATTGGGTGATTGTGGCATCTCATATTTCACATTATCTTTAAACACTATCAGTGATTTGAAAAATAATTTGAATTTTGCAGGAATAGCTTCAAAGTGAAGGTAAGTCTGTAGAATTCTCATAAGTTACCTTTTCCAGCTTTAAATTGACCAGAAAGGAAGAAAACGCAGTGTTCCCAAGATACGATTCTCCATTCAATTACGTGTTTAGTATCCGTTCGCACAGTAATGACTAAAATCTCCGATTCGGTCCTTATTAGGTTGCTCGTGGTCTTATCATTTGCAGGTATGTTAGGATACTGGTACTTGTTGCATCACAGGCAAAATCTGATTTTTGGTATTTTTTTCGATTTGCCTGAATTAGCAAATCACTGATGATATAGTGTCTTTAAGTTTTAAGTCATATGTGCGTGCTATCACCAAATCGTTTACTGAATTTACTTTCAGAGTTGATGAATGAGTATGTTTTTGACCATTATAATGTTTTATCGGATTATTGGCTTCCTGAAGTCATTCCATAAGAGAGTGCTGGGTGATAGATCAATATGTTCCTCAAACTTTATTTCCCATTATCCACAGTATGAAACACAACAGTTATATGGAGAGTTGAGCAAAAAAAAAGGTTTTTCTATAGGGCCCCAAACCCTCACCCCCCTGGAAATACTTAACACCAAGAAACAGGGCATAACTAGCCAGAACGCACAAAAAGTGTTTACACTTGTCACACTTGTAACACATTTCTTGTTTAGACTACAATCATAGTCATACTCTTTGGTTCAATGCGTTGTCTGGCGGGGGACTCTTTGCCTGCATTGTTAGTAAGGTCTCTACCAAGAACAGGAACCATTTTTTGACATCAAGGTCATTAATTATATATACACCACATTTGCCTTATGTGTGGCCTGGATTTTATGTTTTGGCTAGAGTGAACCCCTGACACTCTGCAGTTCTTTCATATACATGCCCTATAAGTGTACACTATATAGGTATGCAAATAACATTATTTTGTCACACATGGAGTATGTTAACCTCTAAAATTTTAGAAAGTTTTCTTAGTATGACTACTAAAAAATTATTCTTTTTTTTGCCTTGAATGCCACTTCATTATTTTATGAACTCTTGTGTAGTGACGATTGTGTGTGTGGTGTTTGCATATGTTCTTGTGTGTGTGAATTGTAAATTAATTGTTAATGGAAAAATGTGGTAACATAAAATTAAAAATGTTTCAAATGTGATATGAAGCAAAACAAATGTACAGGTTTGGGGGGGGGAGTTTCTCACATTGGGAGGAAGTTGGGTTATGTAACCACTTATAAGTCCCTCATTTTCCCGGCGTCTTTTTCAGTTCCAGTGTACCCCCATTTTAGACCTTTCCGCAGATACCCTACTTTTTCATGTCCAAGCCACATTCTCCCAAATTTCCTTCAAAACCCTCAAAAAGTAGCGGGAATTGAGGGAGGTCGCAGCTTATTTTACATTTCTGACAACCTAGTTTCCGTAGACCCCATTTTTTTGTGGCCTCAAATCAGCCCCCCCCCCCCCGTACAGGTTTATTATAGTCGATTCGCGTTGATACGTTTGGTCCAATTCAGTCGGAGAGGGAAAATGAAAAGAATTCAATGCACGTGCCACACTGGATTATTTTGGAGACACTCCGTCATATAACCCACCCCTGCCACGAAATACATTTCATTCATGTATGGAAAATGCCCAATAGTGTATTTCAGGACCTGACATTCCGCACAATAACATGAGTAACAGAAGTCCTGGCGCCTCATTGAATTTTTTCACCTCTGCAAAAATGGTACGGGGTCACATATCAGATGAATCGAGTTAAGAAAGCCAGAAAGCTAAAATTGAAAAAAAAGACCAAAGTTTGCAGGAGATCCTGTACTGACAACATTTTGTAAGACTGTGGTTTGACATGCTCAGTGAATAATGCTTGGTTGACAGGTGGGAAAGTTTTTCCTTATTAAATGGTTAATTTGGGTGGTGAGTTGGTGGCTGACAGGAAGGGGGAATGTCTATGTAAATTCAATTTAGCTTTATAACATAGATCAGGTTTTAATAACTCTGACCATTCTGACCATATAATCAGTTCAACAGAGGATTGTTTTACTTCTACCATTTCTGGAAATTGAAAAATTGGGACGATTCAAATGGAAAAAAGTCATTTTTTCTCTTCAAAGTTTGGAATAAAGTTTGAGAAAACACAGTTATGTGTACTGTAAAAATTTCTGTTACTAATCTCCTGGCCGGGGCCCTACACAAGCCCTTCCTAATCCTCAATGTCATCTACTATTTAATCCTGATATCCACGTACCTTAAGCACTAATTGTGCAAAATTAGGTTTTTTAACCTATATTAGTTAGTCTTGGGAGCGTTTCTGCCCCTGTTGATGCATACGAATCATGGTTGCCAAGACAAGTCAGTAATTCCCATGTGGATGGAGTTTGATTGTTGATGGGGTGGGGTAGTCATTATTGATGAATACAGGAATCCAATGGGTGAGGTGATGGCTGGTGGAGCCAGTGTTGAATGTGAATAGTGGCGTCATCAGGGGATTCAAGTTTGTTGCCAGTAGTAGTAGGCCACATGCATTAAATTTGGAGCCATTTTACTGTAATTTTGTTGTTGTTTTTTCTTTTATTTAATGAGGAGATTTGCATGTGTAAGACAAAAACCGATGATAGAATGTTTCAATTTTATAAGAATCCAAGTGATCCAAAATCAATATTTTTGTTTTATAAACTAATAATTGACAGTCAAGAAGGATTTTCAACTGTACCTGACTTGCCATTTAGCCAATTGGAGCAATTTCTGGGAGCCCTTTCAATTTTTTTTTAAAATTAAAAATAAAAGTGCATTTTACATTTAGGTTTTTGGACACTACCTGGAACAAACTTGATTGTTTTGTTTGGCCTTAACAAGGAACAAATTTCACTGGCTATGGGCCTATATACAACCCAAACATCTTTTCAGAAAAAGACTACCTCCCTTACGATCACCGCAAAAAAAGTGGTAACGGTTATTGTTTTCTTAGACTTGGGGCCAATTTCCCCAAAACAAAACGGGGTCCGCTCCGTTTGAAATTTTTGAGAAAGTGGAAAAAATGCAGTTAAGTGACGTTAGGATATGGGTATTGTCACTTAATTGGTTTGTTTCACCTAATTGCACAACTCAACGCCCCACCTCTGGAGTAAGCCACAGCATCCTTGATGCTCTTCGTTTTTTTACCATGTTTTGCTACTTCTCTTTCCCAGTGAAAGGAGTGGACAAATAAAGTTATGGTTGTTGCTGCAACATGTCTTTCACCACCTGGGTACTACTATGCAATTAGATTACAAAATACTACTCAATCATTTAAGATAATTATTTACTGAGCCAATCAGTGACATTTAAGAGTGAAGTGTCCTTAAAGATGAAATATTATAGAAGAGCTATTTTAATTGTTTACATAAATGAAACGAATAATTAAAGCCAATCAAACATTGGTTTAGAAAAACATTTAAGAATAAACATTTACTGAGGCCAATCAGTGACCTTTTAAAGATTGAAAGTATTTCTTAAAAGATGAAATATTATATAGAGCTATGTTAATTGGTTCCTTAAATCAAACATAATATAAAATACTCCATCAGAAAATTGTTAAAAAGGTTAGAGAACCCGAGGGTTAATATTTTAATCAACCTATCACTTTGGTTTTCCTATGGTATTTTCCTCAAGAGTATGCTTCCGAAACATGCTGTGAAGTAATATTGCATCGAATACACAATAGCATATACACCGTCTACATAACAGCGCCAGAAATAGAGCGGCGATCTGCTATCGATAATAGCGGAACTTGACAGGAAAGCAAGCAATGGTCAAGTAGGCCTGGGAAATACTGTTAAACTGGAAGCATTGGTTTATGAATATGTATGAAGTCTCACTTGTAGTCGGTGCATTTTGTAATGTTTGAATCTGTAACTGAGATTGGCCCTAAATATATTGTATACATTTTGAGATAGAATGTTACCTGAATTATCTCTGGTTTTGAATCAGTGTTCGAAATACCATGTGCACACATGCACAAACGCATGCAACATTTTGGCTGTGCATGCAAGCTTCACTATTTACCTGCACATGTGTATGTAAAATCTTTGTCATGAAATTGATGTTGTAAATTTTTAAATATAATGTCAAGAACACTCACCCTTACTAAGTGGTTAAAATGCCGTACTTATGATCTCATTGTTATTTTCCTTACCAGGAACTTTGCACTGTGCATGTAACAATTATTTTGTGCATGAACTGTTAGAATTACATGCACAGGTGCTTGGACTTTTTCATTTGTATTTCGAACACTGTTTTGAATGTCTTATTCTATCGCTGCCTTCGTGTATTGATAGTAATTTCATACAACAAATTTAAAAGCCATGTCTTGCCTGTTATCCACTGTAAAAAAAGTCGCAAAAATCATACCTCTACGTGCAAATCAGTCCTGTCGCCTTGCAGTGATTTTTCATTGTAAAACGAAGAGTGACAAATTGCACTCCTCATTCTATATATTGTACCCCCAAATTCAATCACTGTATTGTCTGTTTGAAGTGGGATTTTTTCTTGCTTTCCTTTAAATGTCAGGTTTCCTACATGTATTCCTTTGACATTTCAAATACTGCTGGAGATCGTTGGTGGTGATGCATATTCTCTTCTTTGTCCTTGAAGATAAATTGTTTGATGATGGTGAAGTAGGTGATATGATTCAACCATGTTCAGGAGTAGTCACAAAGGTGTTTATTGAAACTGAAATTTAACATAACCCCATTCTTAAGGGGTTTGGGTCATGTATAGTTCCCGCAATAACTTTCTCTTCAAACTTAGCTTGAATATGGTTTCATTGATATGAACAACAAATTAAAGAAAAAAAATATGGGTCACTTAGGTCTTTTTGAGATAAAACCATTACAAAAATATGCATTTCCCCACAAATTAACTACACAGGTCTATGGAATGGTGTTCTTGGAGATGGGGAGATGGAGTGTTGGAGAGGGGGAGATAGGGTTTTGGAGAGGGGTAGAGGGGTGTTGGAGACGGAGAGATGGGGGCTGAAGGCGGGAGATGGGGTGTTGGAGAGGAGGGGGCGATGGGGATGTTTTGAGAGGGAGAGATGGGGTTGTTGGAGAGGGAGAGGTGGGGGGTTGGGGAGGGAGAGATGGGGTGTGGGAGAGGAGAGATGGGATGTTGGAGAGGGGAGATGGGGTGTTGGAAGTGGGAGATGGGAGCTGGAAAGGCACAAAAGGGGTTTGTTGGAGAGGGGGAGGATGGTGTTGTTGAGTGGGCAGATGGGAGATGGGAGGGGGCAAGGGGGGTTGTAGGGAGGTAGGGGGGGGGACAGGGGGGTCGTGTGGAGGGATAGGTGGGGGTGGGAGAGGACTGGGGTGTTGGGGGTAGTCCCGGAGGTGGGGATGTGGGGGGGAAAAGAAAAGGATGGTTGTATATCCGCATTTTCCACCGTACGTGGAGGAACGTTAAAAGGATTTAATGGCTTGATTAGGCAACACTCCCCGACCCGAGTTTTCAAACATATTTTGTTGCCTTTCTGCTGCAGATACAAGATGTTTGACCTACGTCGATAGTGCTACATTCTAGCGAGGGTATGCATGATCGTTTGATTTTGTGATTTTGTAATCCCTTGGATATTAGGGAAAACAGAGGTTTAATTATGATCACTTCTGATCTTTTAATGTTCCTTTCCTCCTTAAAGAGCCATCTTTCCAAATAGGCCTATAACCTTCTCATGTTTACAGAGAAGCGTACATTCTTGACAATCACACAGTTCAGTTATTTAATCATCACTAGGAGTGTCTACATAAACCTGAATTATAATGCATGAATATTCATGTAGACATAAATCATTCAGTTTTACGGACTTGTTAATACTTTGTATGGCATAGTGTGAAGTCGTAGTAAGGGATAAATCAGTTTGCATGTGAGGTGCCATTATTTAAGTGGATTTAAAGTCTTATAAAATAATTTGATAATGTGTGCAATTCATCAGCTGTTTGTCATAGGTTAGGTGAAGTGAGGCCGTAGATGGTTTGGGTAACATATGGGTGGCTCTATCTATTAACAGTGTAGGACTAAGGAAATGTTTCACAAGGCTTGTATTTTGTGGAAGTCAGCAGAGGTTTAATAGGCCTGAGTGTGATGAAGATGAATACCTGTATCGTATGCAGTTATTAATAAATTGAACTAACTAGAGTACTTGTGTATGTTTAGGCATGCCTACATCAGTTTCGATTTATGCCTGGGGCGACTCAATTGCATAAAAGTTGGTGGACATTCGTGGTATACAAATGTTTGGAATGTGACTGTAAAAATGCTAGAGAGATGTGCAACCATTTTTGTTGACGGGAAGTGGTAATGGAAATGCTGTTTCCCCCACGTAAAGATGATAGCACAAACATTAAATTGACAATGTGTTTGTTAATTTGAATTATATATCGTAGATAGATCCTGTCATCTGATTGGTTAAAAGTGGCGGCATAAATTCAACTAGCTTCAAGAATTGAACCAACAATGAACTATGCCCTGGAAGAGCGGGCAGAGTTCATGAACCTGCCCGGGCAACCTCTTCCCAGCGATCAAAGACTGTGTTACGAAACTCTTCATCCGTATTATGAGTGTACATAGTGAAGCTGGTGTAAGAGATGAATACAAGCAGCCCGATCGCATTCTTGTTTACTTCGAAAATGCTGATTCGCAGCATCAGACCATCAGTATCATGCTTTGAGATTGTAGATGAAGATCTGAAAGGAATAAGAGATGCAGCTATAGGGCTGATACCAAACGGCAGGTAAAGTACACCGTCGATATCTTTTATTTTTTCTTTTTTCTTTTTGAGGATATAATTGACACCGTTGACGCGGCCATTGCAGGCCATGTAAACTGCCGAATTCAGAGTTGCGATCATCGAGTCAATGATTTTAATGAAATGCACGGAAAACTGGTACGCATATTGCCGACAAAAAAGGCAAGAAGTCAATGTGTTTTTACGGCGGATCGGTTTTGGACTCCAACATCCCTTCCTTCAACAAAAGAAAGGTTGATTGTTAATTCTTCACAAGTTTTGGACCCTAAGTTACACACAATGGCTTAAAACCATGCATGAATGCCATGGCCTACACATGATATATGCCTGTGTAGCACCTGGCTTAGAATGTTCTTTGAACCAATCAGATGACAAGAAGAATCTATATATTCGGTATATAAAACAAATATTGACTGCTTTTATTCCGGGGCATGGTAAACCTATCGGCCCTCGGTAAGCATCATCGATATTGAGAATACCGAAAACCGATATACCGCCCTTTTCATACCGATAAAAACCGATTAATCGGTTTCATATCCGGGAAAAAAACCCCAAATATATCACAGCCGAATCTACGCACTTTCGGCCAATTATCATTCAAAGGCGTAATTACCGCAAAGATGCATGTGTGATTCCATGTGTAATTTATCTCGTCAATCAGGACTTTCCCATTTTTATTAATCAGATCGAAAAAACTAGCAGTTGCCTTTACAGACTTCACGTTGGCGAATTGAAGCGGTGGTGAATGTCTTTAGATGGTTTAAAGCAAATTCGTGTATTTGAGTCGCCGGCTGAAATTTTTAACAGAACAAACCCACAGAGGCGCGCTTCGGGTCGTCAGGATTCTTCTTGAAATATTGCCAACTGGGACTTCGCTTGACCATGGTGAACAAACCTAAGTCGACGATGTTTGCGTCCAAGGTTTCAAGTTGTAGTATGAACTTGGCCTGTATACGGTGCAAGTGAACGGATCAATATCGAGTGTAAAGATGTCGTAATGATGGAAGTACCGTAAACGTGCATGATGCGCAACGATAGCCTTTTATACCCTAATACAAAGACCTTACAAACAATAGTGTTAGGACTTGACCAATCAGTAATTAGGTGCCCATAAACGCCTACGATTGGTTACTTCAGATATAAGAGAAAAAGGATGCAACAAGGAAAATGGCAGGCTACATAAATTTGTGCTAGTTTGGAAGAGGTTTTTCTTGAATTTGAAGAAAATGTTAAGATTTTGGAAATATAGTTTGTACATTCGGATAGATAACAAACTTTACCATGTGTGTTAAATATGTTGCGACTTGAAAATTCATTTTTGGCTTACGAAGTAAGTCGATAAGAGAGTGCTGGGTGTGATCGATCAATCTGTTCTCAACTTTATTCCCATAATCCACAGTATGAAAACAACAACAGTTATATGGAGGAGTTGAGCAAATGGTCTATAGGCCCCAAACACTCACCCCCTTGAATACATTAACACGAAGAAACAGGGGCATAACTATCAAAGAAACAGCACAGAAAGTGTTACACAAGTGTAACAATGTAACACATTTCTGTTAGGACTAAAAATCATAGTTCAATACTCTGGTTCCTGTAGTTGTCTTGCGACTCTTTGCATGCATGGTTAGTTAAGGCTCTACAAGAAAACAGGGAACCATGTTTGGACATCAAGGTCAGTAAGTAGTATACACAACATGTGGGAATGTGTAGGCCTGGATGTTTATGTTTTGGCTAGAGTGACCCTGACACTCTGCAGTTATTTCACTAGGGCGCTTGCACGGGCAGTAATAGACAAAAAAATGTATAATTGGCCAGACGCCTCCAAAACAATCCAAGCATGCAGCGAATACAAAGGATCCACCTGCAGAAAGATGAAATGTTCAGGTGAACAGGTGCACGTATTGATTATTCTCATGCGTGGGTGATCTGGAGGACAAAACAAAAAGTCCCTTCAACATAACTTGCCTGTGCAAGGGCCCATAGCAACACCCTAGTATTTTTACACTAGGTATATAGGGAGGGCAATAACATGATTTTGTCAAACATGGGTATGTTACCTCTTAAATGTAGAAAAGTTCTTTGTATGACACACTAAAAATTATTTCTTTTTTCCTTTGAATTGCCACTTCATTATTTTATGAACTAGTGTGTATGTGTAATTTGTGTGTGTGTGGTTGCATGTGTGCATGTGCTTGTGTGTGTGAATTGGAAATTAAATGTTAATGGTAAAAAAATGTGGTACATAAAAATAAAATTGTTTCAAAATGGGGTATGACAGCAAAACAATTAAAATGTACAGGTTGGGGGCGGGGGGAGTTCTCACATTGGAGAAGTATGGGTATGTACCACTTATAAGTCCCTCATTTTCAGGCCTACTTTTCAGTTCCAGTGTTCCCCATTTTAGGACCATTTAATTTCCAGAGACCCTACTTTTCGTGTCCAAAGCCACATTCTACCCAAATTTTCTTCAACCCCTCAAAAAGTAGCTGGGAATTGCGGAGATCGAGCTTATTTTCTTAAATATTTTCTGACAACCTAGTTTAGGAGACCCATTTTTGGGCCTCAACTCAGTCCCCCCCCCCCGGTTGGGTACAGAGTTTTTATAGTCGATTCCGTTGATCAGTTTGTCCCCCTGAGTTTGGGCCTGTCAATTCAGTAGGAGAGGGGAAAATGAAAGTTCAAATGCAACGTGCCACACCGGATGATTTTGGAGGACACTCCGGTTATAAAACCCACTCACCTGCACAATAAATAAATTTTATTCATGTATGGAAATGCACATAGTGTATTTCAGGCCTTGACATTACTCACAATAAACATGATTAACAGAAGTCCTGCGCCTCATTGAAGTTTTCACCTCGCAAAAATGGTACGGGGTACATACCAGATGAATCGAGTATAAGAAAGCCAGAAAGCCAAAATTGAAAAAAAAAGACCAAAAGTTGGAGGAGATCCTGTACTGACAAAATTTGTAAGTAATTTGGTTTGACAGGCTCAGTGAATAATACTTGGTTGACAGGTGTGAAAGTTGTCCTTTATTAAATGGTTGAATTTGGTGGTGAGTGGTGGATGACAGGAAGGGGAATGTCTATGTAAAATGGCAATTTCGCTTTATAACCCCCATAGATCAGGGTTAATAACTATGACCATTCTGACAAATTAATAGGTCAACAGAGGATGGTAGTTTACTTCTACAATTTTGGAAATTGAAAAATTGGGGAAGATGTCAAATGGAAGAAAATTAATTATTTCTTCAAAGTTGTAATAAAGTTGAGAAGAACAAGCAGTTAATGGACTGTAATATAATTTCTGTTACTAATCTCCCTGGCCTGGCCATACACCAAAGCCTTCCTAATCCTCATGTATCATATTTTACTGTTAATTCCTGATATACCCCATACCTAAGCAAATAAATTGTGGCAAAAATTAGGTTTTTAAACCTATATAGTTAGTCTTGTAGCGTTTTGCTGAACCCTGGTTGATGCATACTGAAAACAGTGGTTGACAAGACAAGTCAGTATTTCATGGTGTGCTGGAGTTGATGGTTTGAGGCGTGGGGGTGTCAGGTAACTGATGAATACAGATCCAATGGGTTGGGTGTGGGTGGTGGGGGGGGACAGTGGTTGAATGGAATAGTGGAGTCACGCAAGGGGATTCAACTTTGTTGCCAGTAGTAGGCCATATGCATTTATTCGGAGCCATTTTACTGTATTTGGTTTTTGTTTTTCTTTTATGTACTGAGGAGAGTGCTGTTAAGACAAAAAAAGATGATAGATGTTTCCAATTTTATAAGATACCAAGTGATCCACAATTCAATATTTTTGTTTATAAACTCATAATTGGACAATCAAGATGATTTGCAACTGTCTTGACTTGCCATTTAGTCAATTTGGAGCAATTTCTGGGAAGCCTTTCAGTTTTTTTTAATTAAAATAAAAAAGCATTTTACATTTAGGTTTTTGGACAACTAATGGAATAAACTTGATTTTTTTGTTTGGCCTTAACAATGAACACATTTCACTGGCTATAGGCCTATATCCCAAACATCCTTTTCGGAAAAAAAAAATACATACCTGACGAATCACGCAAAAAGGTGGTAGGTTATTTTCTTGTTCGACTAGGGCAATTTCCCAAAAAAAAACAAAACGGGTCCGCTCGTGATTTTTGAAAAGGAAAAAAATGCAGTAAGGGACGTTAGGATATGGGAAATGTCACTTATTGGTTTGTTTCACATCATTGAACAACTCAAAGCCACACTGGAGTAAGCCCCAGCATCCTTGATGCTCTCGTTATATTGTGGACGAAAGGTTTAATTTATTCACTCAGCCTGATTTGCTATTCATAGTTCAAGCTTGAATAAATATTAAAACTACGTTTATTGTATGTGCAAATTGTTATTGATATATTAAATTACATGGCTTCGAAGGATGTGCAATCGCTAACACTGTTAAGTAAATCTAAAAGTTCAATTTACGGGTCGAAATATAACGATAAAAATATTTATAGCACAAAACACATGCATAGGCCTCGCGCCGCATGTCAACGCAAAAGCTTCAAGGGATTATTACCACACTAGAACTTCCGCGGAACGAGACAAGCAGCCATTTTCTATGAGAAGTATTGCGTGAATTGGTAGTCGTCAGACAGTGTGAAGGAAAATCAATGCGCATGTATGTACGGTAAGTGGCAAGTCATGGATACGATCGATGTGTTAGATGAATCTGATCCTTGGCAGAGGCCCAAAATTACGATGGTTAAGCCCAGTACTTTGAGAAAAATATCGGCGGAAAAACGATTTAATGAACGCAATACCGATTTTATTCTCGGTATCTATATTTTGGTTTTTTGGAAAAAAATACGAAACGACAGTATCGGTATTAGTACGGTATTGACTATACCACCGACAAAAACCGATATATTCGGTTAATCGATGATGCTTAGCCTCGGTGATCTCGAAACCATACTATGCCCCTCGGCTTATGCCTCGGGGCGTAGTATGGTTTCGAGATCACCTTGGGCCTATTATTTCAACCCATGCCCCTCATAGCCAGTCAATATTTGCAAATGGGCATTCAATTCAAGCAGTCAAGTAGGCCTACTTGCAGCAGGACATGTAGCATGTAGCGTGTGTTTTATGATTAAAAGGGTATACAATAGGTCAAGTCAGGGTTGCCAAAATAAGATTTTTAAAGGGCAGCAAATTTCAAGGCAATTTTCAATTATGTAATAAGGGTATCAAAGGCAATTAGATGTGAACGAATAGGGCCAAAGAATGGCAAAAGGGGCACAAAAGGCAATTGCCTTAGGTTATTTTGCAGCCTGAAGGTAGTTCTCTACTAAAGGTTTGCGGTTCCGACTCGTCTGTGGACCCCCACCCCCTGATTACCCGGAGTAGAGTTATTAGTAAATTTTGATAACAGATGAAAGGCCGTTATTTTCTCATTGTTCACCCTGAAAATTTTAGCCGTCAAAACTATTTCAGTTCCAAGATATCATACTATAAAGATCGAACTCGCCAGTTGTTTTCTATAGGAGGCTGAAATGTTGACCAGGAGGTCGCCATGTTGAATGTGTACCCTATTCAGGTAATACCTTCCCATCGTGTCTCTCGATTGCTCGGGGTGTTTTATGTATTTCAAATGATGAAAGTGATTTAGATTTCATTGAGATTGCAAATAAATAAACGTGTGTACACATAGGCTAAACATGTTGTAAACAGAATAGATGCGTTTTTTTTTATTGAATTCCGTGTTGGTTTGACCAAAGATGTAAATATGTAAATCGAGGGTTACTGTTTTCTAGGGTACGAGGTATCATTCCTGTTCGTGGCTTAATTACCATGGTCCTTCGGTTGTCCTTTGTGCTATTTCTATGTAAAACTATTTATTTCTTGTGATAAAACGAGAACAATAAGAAGGCCTACTGCCAAAAATTCAAGATTGATTTTACTACGTATTTTAAATCATTTTAAAAGACTTTCTAATGAACTCCAACGTGTTATTTTGTTGCAAAAATGCGGGACCTTTTTTTCTCGCGTAAATCGTGATTCGCTGTGGGCGCGTTTGACATCTTTGATATTTATTTCCTAAAATTATTTATTTTTTTGTAAACCAAAAAAAAATCTAAGAGGATAAAGCATACCTCATATATCGTTGAAAATAGTTCTTTAAACTATTTTTGTATCAGTAATTAAGAATCATGATCATAACGTGTTTTTGGAAGAAATAATGGTGACCTTACGCTTGAAACTATTTATAGATACAAGAATCTGACTGGAAAGTCGCGTCATGGTAATATGTTGTACATGCTATTGCACAAGAAAGGCCGTGCGAGGTCGAATGACACTACATAAACATTTAGGCACAAAGAAATATACATTAGGCTATACTATTTTTTTTAGCTCGAAGAAAGCAGGTGTGGTTTACAACCTGCAGTGGTATGAAATAAAAGGGATGGCCCGATTTAAGTATATAAAGATTAAGTTTGATAAGAATTGACCCGGGAGGGGGGGGAGTCTCAACAACAAATGACCATATACGGGGATGTGCCAGACAGCGGTCCCATTTCAACCTTCTGTTATA